>PVKC010018496.1:0-19624 GCA_004027635.1 Crocidura indochinensis
GGGACAAAAAAAAAAACACAAACAAAGCAACAATAAAACCTGATCATTATACAAAGAAGTTTGTATCTATGTAGATGCTGATTGTTTTATCTTTTTCTATAGGTAAATATCTTTCTAAAATAGGAGACTCACTTTAAGGGAATCTGATACCTTTTACTTGGTCTAAATTGGTTTCTTTCATTCCAATGTGTCCTTCCCTACCCCATTTTAGTTTAAGCAACTGATAAGTAGCTAGGTCTCTCTTATATATGAGGCTTAGAAACAGCTAACAAGCCCAGGCTTTAGCATAAAATTTAAATCCTCTTACACTGAAATCCCAACTCATAATATTAGGAATTTTGCCTATGTGCAGATTTTGCAACAAAGTCTAAAACACTCTCAAGCAATCTAGGGTTTTTAAATAAATCTCTTACATTCACTATAAAATACCTCCTGAAAGACAAAAATAATATTTAATATAAATACATTATTAAAGAGAGCTTTAGTAGGAAATACCATGCAATCTCCACTTGAATTTTAAAAATATTTAATTTCATTTAAAAAGAATCAGTACTAATCCTTTCCATATGGATTTATATCTCTTTTGTACATGGATTAAAAAAATTTAGAATAACTAGAAAAACACTCTGCCAAACTGTTTTCTGAAGTGATCACTGAAGAAATCTGATGTGGATGACTAGTCTTTGAATAATTTATATAGTTGTTATTGCTTCATATTTACAGCAGTAAAATCAATCAACAACTGTGCTTTGAATATTCTCAGATCTCTGGCAATTTCATTCTAACCAAACTTGATACCTGTTTTTAAAAATATTGCCCCAAGCCCAGTAATGCATACTAATTTTCTAAATGTGAAATTTATATAAAAGTAATTTGAGTATATAATATTCTTTTTTTTTCTGATTGGGGAGGGGAAAGAAGGAGGGGACAATGGCCGAATTCCAAGGAGGAGTCTATCATATTCTGAAGTGTATGTTATGCAAAGAAATTCTTACTAATGTAAAAATCCATTTTGTACTTGGTTAAAAAGATAAAATTAACTTAGTATATTTCAAATATATTATCTAACTGAAAGCTTACAGTAAGTCAGCTCTAATAATTTGAATTTTGGGGAATTGTGCTAGGGAAAGTAAATATAAAACAAAATTTTATATCAAGAGTTAAAATTGAGTAGTCCTAAATGATTCAAGGAGTTGTCATATAAGAAAGGTTACAGTAATTAGCAATTATTCCAAATGTAAGTACATTGAGCTCACAGAAGTCCTAGAAAAATCTTGAGTAACTGAGTGGATTAAAAAATCAAAATCGGGGCCAGAAAGATGCCATGGAGATAGGGCATTTGCCTTGCATGAAGAAGGACAGTGGTTCAAATCCCAGCATCAATATGGTCCCCTGACCCTGCCAGGAGCGACTTCTGAGTGTACAGGTAGGAGTAACCCCTGAGCACTGCCAGGTGTGATCCATAAAACAAAACAACAAAATATCAAAATCATAGTATATGGTGACCATATATATATATATGGTGACCAAGTGAAACAGTGCCAGCTGAACTTATTCTCCATAAAATAAACTTCCAGATTTCCAAGGAAACATGTGGGAGAAAATCACATTATAGAAAATAAAGGAATAAATCACCAAGAAAGCATAACATTTAATATATATGCACTGCCATAGGAGCACAAAAATATGCAAAGAACTTATTGAAAGACCTGAAGAAAAACATGTACTGTAATGCAATAATAGTGGGAGTGTTTAATGTGTGGCACACATCAATAAATAACTTTCTAGACATAATTTTCAATGATACATTAGACCAGATTGACTTAAAATATAGAGAATATTACATCTAAAACAAAAGACTGCACATTCTTCACAAGTGCATATGGACTATTATTATTATTAATATCAAAGACTATTATCTAAGACACAAACAACTTTCAATACATTTATAAATATTGAAATAAAATCAAATGAAGTTTTGGGTGATGAGGTATGTAACAAAATCAATCATAAAAAAGTTTTTAAAATAAAAAAATCTGGGGTCCGGGAGATAGCATGGAGGTAAGGCGTTTGCCTTTCATGCAAAAGGTCATCAGTTCGAATCCCGGTGCCCCATATGATCCCCCGTGCCTGCCAGGAGCAATTTCTGAGCATGGAGCCAGGAGTAACCCCTGAGTAGTGCCAGGTGTGACCCAAAAACCAAAAAAAAAAAAATAAATAAAAAATAAAAAAAATAAAAAAAATAAAAAAATCTGTGTAGGGGCCGGAGAAATAGCGCAGCGATAGGGTGTTTGCATGCGGCAGACCCAGGATGGATCTGGGTTCAATACTCAGCATCCCATATGGTCCCCTGAGCCAGGAGCGATTTCTGAGTGCAGAGCAAGGAGTAACTCCTGAGAGCTGCCAAGTGTGGCACCCCACAAAAAAAAATCTGTGAAGACTAAATTGCTAAAGATATTTGGAAGCAGCAACTATTATAAGCTACTGAACCATTACTAGCTCACTAAAATTTTCACTAAAAATGTCAAAGGAAAAATAAAATTTGAGATAAACAAAAATGAAAATCTAACCTACTAGTATCTATTGGATGCAGTGAAAGTAGTAATAAGAGAAATATTTATGACAGTACAGACTTAGCCCAGAAATAATTTTTAAATATATGTTTATATAATATTTATAATAATAAACATTTATATTATATATTATGCATCAAATATTTTAAATATAATTATTTTTTGTTTTTATTCTATTTTTTTCTTTTGTTTTTTGGGTCACACCCGGCAGTGCTCAGGGGTTACTCCTGGCTCCATGCTCAGAAATTGCTCCTGGCAGGCATGGGGGACCATATGGGGCACCGGGATTCGAATCGCTGACCTTTTGCATGAAAGGCAAACACCTTACCTCCATGCTATCTCCGGGCCCCAAATATAATTATTTTTAAAATTAAAAATATAATTGTATATGTAAAGATTTTATATATGTATTATATAGTATACTTATGTCATCATATATGTAAAGAATTATATATGTAAAGAAATATTTTTTTCAAGATGTCCAATGTTAGTAGAAGCAGGATTGAAAATGACAACATAAAAAACTGATAAGTCAGAGAACTAGTTCTTAGAAAAGATAAAATTGAAACTCATTAGCAAGAAAAAAGAGAAATATAGTTTTGGTAGAAGGATAAATAAATAAAAGATGAATGAAAGAGACACTGCATACATGACAAAGGATCATAAAAGTACTTGGGTTGTTGATTCAGCAAAAATAGAAAGAAAACTCTAGAAGAAAAGGATAATATCATACATTCCAAAAAGGTATTATCTTTCATGGTTCTTGAGAATTGTTTGTTGTTATGGGGATGCCTCAGCACCTATTTTTGTGTTGGAAACTGTTACCAAGTCACAAACTACACAAAGATAAGGAATCTATTTTCACCACTATTACCCCAAAAAATTTGAAATCATGGCTAAAACAAAGCAAGAAAAAGATTCAAAAGGCATCCAAGTTGGAATTGAAAAGGTGAAACTGCTTTTCTTGTGGATGACATTAAATAATACATAGAAATCTTAAAAACTTTACCAGACTTAATAGATGAATACATTAAGATGGCAGACTGCAACATTTATGCAAAAAACTGTATTTCTCTAAACAAACAAGCATTATAAAAATAAGAAAACAGAGCCATCTACCATTCATCAAAAAGAACAAAATAGGGGTTCGGGAGATAGCATGGAGGTAAAGCATTTGCCTTTCATGCAAAAGGTCATCGGTTCGAATCCCGGTTCCCCATATGGTCCCCCGTGCCTACCAGGAGCAATTTCTGAGCATGGAGCCAGGAGTAACTCCTGAGCACTGCCGGGTGTGACCCCAAAAACCAAAAAAAAAAAAAAAAGAACAAAATATTTAAGAATAAATTTAATGAAGAAAGTAAAAGACCTACAACTGAAAACTACAAGATATCGTTCAAAAATATAGAAGGCAAGAAGAAATCCCTATCCCATGCATAGGGATGAGCAAAATTAATATTTCTAAAAGAGCCTTTGACCTACAGCAATATAATGATTAAATGATTCTTTGTTAAAACACCATTTCTTTACAGAAATGAACCAAAAAATTATGATGTTCATATGTAAACATAAAAAACCCAGAGTCACTCTCTCTGACTTCACCTACACTAAAGTAATCAAAACTTGCACACTTCTAGAAACCCAACCCGTCATGTGGAGCAGTACCATGAAGATGAATTAATTTTTGCAGTCCACACACTCTAGTGATGCTTTTCAAGCAGTAGCCTATATCACTGCCTGTGAATGATGCCATCATGGAAGTGCATCTTTTGAGACCCAATTGAAAGGCTGTATGTTTGCATCATATGGACCAGAATTGGGATTTTTCTCTCATCATATGCTCTATGGAAACAGCAGAATCGCAAGGAAAGAAATGTTTGTATTTTAAGAGAAAGTGTCTAGAGAATTTTTAAATGGAGAAAGATAGAAATGGATACTAACGATTGGTTTCAGCATCGTAGTCTCCCTAAATGATAAATCAAAATGCTTTCTTAAAAGAAAAGAGGAAATTTTTCCACTGAAACATAGAAACCAAAAAGTCTGCAGACTTTTTTACTCCTTCAGAAGCCCTGATTCTAGGAAATATGTCTTCCTTTATTTTCTTAACCAAGTTTGTGTGAAGATTTTGTTATTTACCAACAGAGGTATCCTGATTCATGCTATCATGCTCCAGCATGGACTAGAGTAGCAAATGCAGATCTAAAACAGCTAAAATAACAGAGATGGGAGAGATATCAAGAGATATCTGAGTATCTTGTGCAACACAATGTATTAGTAGCTCAAGAGGTGTGACATAGACTATATTAATGTAATTATTACATTATTATAATTAGTATTTATAATAACTGCACAAATATTTTTATTACTGTTAGGATGAATGATCAGAGCAGTTTGGTGTTTTCATCTCTCACTATTATCTGCTTCTATATTTTTCTATCCATGTATATTTCTATCATTTCTCTCTCTCATAGTTCTGACAATATGACATGAGCTAAAATTCAGGATGTCAGGGCAGGGAAAATAGTTCACATGGGCAAGCACATAAATAGCACATGGAATGTCATGAAAGCAATCCCTTTCAACACTGAGTGTAGCCATAGTAGCTCCCTATAACATATGGACCCCGTAACAAATATCATGATAATAAAGTTATGAGCAGGGTTCATTCATTTCTAGAGCCTGTAGTGGAGAATCCATTCTTTTTCCAGGCCCTAGAGATTGTTCTTTGCCCTTATCTAAACCACTTCCTCTACTCAGCTAGAAATGGTGGGTGGAGTTCTCATATCCACCATCACTCCCACTTTTTTTGCCCCCCCCTTCACTTTTAATGGCTCTATAATTATTTTAAAGTCAATCAAATAATCCAGGATAATCTCCCATCTCTCATTCCTAACTTAATCTGATTTGTGAAATTCCTTTTAGGAATATAGCCACAGGTACAAGGGATTAGGACTAGATAGCTCCGAGGAGAGGGGTGCAATTATTCTCCCTGCCAGGGAAGCTGTGTTCGACAAGGGTCTTCTTTTTTGCAAGGGGAGAAATATATATTTTACATATGTACATTTATATATATATGCATACACTCAGGTACATGCATTAGACTATGAGAAATATAAAGATAGATGCAGTGCATGAAAGATAAAATAAATTGCATGTGTATGGGGAAATCACTTAATAATTTCTTCACTGATTTCTAAACATTTACAGAGCCCAGAGTGTCTAAATCTCCATTTTAGATAGACAATCTCAAAGTCTTTTGATCTCCTTTCTAATATGATTATCATTACTTTTCAAAATATGCTAAATTAAAAAATGGTTTTACCTTGACCATTTGGTCAGTTTCTTTGAAATCATAATTCAATGTAATTTTATTATTTTTTTCTGTGCAAAGATGACCAAAACATTCTTTTCCTTTAGAACATCCTGCAACTACCATGACATAATACTATATTTAAAATCATAAGACTACCTTTCAGAAATAATAGATTTGTATAGCTAAATGGCAGGCTACAAAACTAACATTCAAAAATCAATGGTCTTATACACAAATGCTGAAAAAGAAATAGACATTAAAAAATCCCATTCACAATAATAGTACCACAGAAACTGAAATACCTTGGTGTCAACTTAAATAAAAAGGTGAAGGATCTATACAAAGAATATACAAAACAATGCTTCAAGAAATAAAAGAGGAGACAAAGAGCTGGAGGCATATATCCTGTTCATGGATTGGGAGGATTAACTTCACTGTAATGGCAATACTCCCCAAAGCATTGTACAGATTTAATGCAATCTCTCTGAGGATACAACACTCCTGAAATTCATTTGGAACAATAAATGCCCACAAACAGCTAAAGCAACCCTTAGTAAAAAGAAGATCAGAGACATCACTTTCCCCATCTTTAAACTGTACACCAAAGCAAGAGTCATTTAAACAGCATGGTAGACAAGTCCTCAGATCAATGGAATAGATTCAAGTATTCAGAGAATGTTCCCCAGGCATACAACAATTAATATTTAGTAAACGGGCAAAACATATGCAAGATGGAACAAGGAATGCCTTTTCAACATGTGGTGTTGGGATAACTGGTCAGCCACATAAAAAAAAAGCAAACTCAGATTTCTATTTAATACCATGAACAAAGGTGAAATCCAAATGGATTAAAGACCTTGATATATGACCTGAAACTATAAGATACATAAAAGAAAATGTGCCCAAATACTCCATGACATTGTGACTAAGGCATCTTCAAGGAGAAAACACCACTGTCCAAACAAATGGAAGCAGAGATTTACAAATAGGACAACATTAAACTGAGAAACTTCTGTACTTCAAAGGAAGCAATGACTAGGATACAAAACCCAATATCCGTCAGATAAAAAGGGCTAATAGCTCAGATATACAAAGTACTGACAGAATTTAAGAAAAAAATATCATTCAACCCCATCAAAACATGAGAAGAAATGAACAGACATTTCCTCAAAGAAGTAATACAGATGACTAAAAATCACATACAATTATGTTCCACATCATTAACCCTCAGGGTTAGTTTTGATGTAAATCAAAACAACTATAAGGTATCATTTATGTCACAGAGACTTGGTACACATCACAAACAAGAACAATCAGTACTGCCGTGGATGCTGAGAGAAAAGAGTTCTCATTCACTGCAGGTGAGAATGCCATCTAGTCTAGCCTTTCTGGAAAACAATATGAATATTCCTCAAAAAACTGAAATTGAGCTCCCATATGATCCAGCAATGTCATTCCTAGGGATATACCTAGGAACACAATACAAAATACCCTCTGCTTTTTTTATGTTCATTGCAATGCTATTACATTTATAATAGCTTCAATATGGAAACAACCGAGGTGCCTGACAACAGTGGCTAAAGAAACTCTTGTACACATACACAATGGAATACTATGAAGCTGTTAGGACAAATGAAGTTTATGAAATTTGCATATCATATATGGACATGTAGACTATTGTGCTCAGTGTAATGAGTCAGAGGGAGAGAGATAAACACAAAATAGTCTCACTCTTGTGTGGGATATAAGGTAAATAAAAAAACGGTATGGTAATACTACTCAAGAGACGATAGAGATGTGGGCTGGAAGGACTAGTCCATGATATGAAAGCTTACATAAGAGCGGTGAGCACAGTTAGAGTACTAACTGCACTGAAAAGCACCATGACAGTGATTGTGTCAGAGAAGTGGAATGCCTATCCCAAAGACAGGAAAGAGAGGCAAGATGTGATGAGGGAGGGAAATGGGGACCATGGGGTGGCAGGAAGGTTGCATTGCTGAAGGATGATTTGATGATTGAAAACCAACTATGAACATTTCTGTAACAACAGCACTTAAAGAATCTATTAAAAAAAACTAAAATAAAAAAGAAAATACTTCATCTACACTACAAAATCAAATGTAAGTGATTTCAAATGAGTGAATATTTCAAATTAAGAATTGATGATTCCCCAATTCATCATCCATATAATTTCTAAACAGGTTTAGATTACATATAGCCACATTAACATGCTACATATTAGATTTATATGAATAAGTAATCAAAATATGGATATGTAAATCTATATTATGTTTCTATGTAATGAATTTTATATTTCAAATATTCTTTTTTTGGGGGCCACAACCGGCAGTGCTCAGGGATTACTCCTGGCTGTCTGCTTAGAAATAGCTCCTGGCAGGCACGGGGGACCATATGGGACATCGGGATTCGAACCAAGCACCTGCTGCTTGCAAGGCAAACACCGCTGTGTTATCTCTCCTATTTCAAATATTCTTAAAAACACATGGAAACTCTCATAGGTTACAAATGAGATTCCATTTTTCTCACATATTTGTGCGAACTCTCTAAAAGTTGTGAAGATAAAAAGTAGGGTGAGCGAGATTTCCTGAGATGTCGGTGAATGGATTATAGTACTGGTTATTTATATTTGCATTTACTAAAGAGCAAAGAAAAACCACAGCGAGTTATTCAGGATCCTGAAATGTGGATAAAGAATATCTAAATAATACTATACCTTATTGATGATGTTCTTAGTCCAAATCTAGTTAAAACATTATTTATAACTAATTTGAACTTGAATTCTAGTATTCCAGTTCCTTAAGAACTTTTCCTTCATGTTTTCATTTATTTCATTCATTGATTTTATTCACTATTTCTCTGCTTTGTTCCCAACCATTGACTCCCTCTCTCCAGAATTCTGACCATGGCACTTGGTCAGCTGATGGTACTAACAGAATAGAAGTAGATTGTATCTTTTCTTGAAGCTATTATATGTATACATATCTGAATATCTGTTGAATACTTGTAGATATTAGCTGAATTTGCCCCATTCAGAAACCATATGACATGTTTTGGGAACTCTAATCACTGAAGAAACAGAAAATATCGTGCATCTGTCATTTTGAGCATTTCCTATTACTAATGATGAAATGCTTTTCTTAAATTTTTATATTCAAACTTGTAATCAAGAAACTTATTAATCTAATCTAAAAAATTAAAACTTAAAACCTGGTCATAATGTGGTAGAGCAAAACATATTCAAGTATTTCTATGGAAGTCAGTGTAGCATGACTCCTAATTTTGAAAATTTATATTTGTGATAATTTATTAACCACAACTCTGAGCTATTGGTAAATACTCCTGATAAACTGCAGTTTTAATGTTCATATCTTAAAAGGCTTTAAAGTCTTCGAGACCTTAAGAGACTGTTGACTTACATTCAGATCTTTAAAACTGGGGAAATTATTTACCATTATAAATGTTTGTTATTTTACTATTTCAAAGATAATTCATGTTAAGAAGATGAAAGATTGAGAATGTTGATTTTATGTGTACTAAGAGCAAAGTATGTCCTGACAATGCATTAATACAATTTAAAAGCGCCCTTATTGGTACAGCTACAGTAACTAGACATTGGCGGTTCTAAAGATGTAAAACTAATTAGAACAGATTGGTTATTTTTCCATCCAAATTATAAACATAAATAATGTATAAATTTGATTCCTGAATGTGGAAGGTTTTAGACAGTTGTACTTAAATTGCATTACTTCAGAACTACAAATTCTGAGTGCAAGGTACAAATTTGGTGCAAATATGTACTAAATTTTAGATATAAACATAGATATATAGGATATACTTATATTCAGAAATCACTGGTGACACAATACTAACATATAAATGAAGATGACCCCAGGATTAAAACAAACAATGATAATAAGTTTGTTGGTCTATGGAAAATAAGTCATTATAAGAAATTAAAGTCATGAAATAAAACAAATTTAAACTCTCATAAGAATAGTAAAAGCTAAAGCAAATTCTTTTGTATTGGTGAAGGAAAGGATATCAAACATTTTTTAAATAAATTGGCTGGAGAGAATAAGAGGATTTGTCACAAGGTTGAATCACAAGGCCCTGGGTTGATCCAGGTTGATTCCTGGTACTACATGGTTCCCTAAGCCCTCCAAGGAGTATTCCCCAAGCACCACCAGGTGTAGCTCCAACTTCTACCTCTAAACAAGGAAAAGAAAAAAAATACATATTGAGAATCTTTTTTTATTCACTCTTGGTGATACTGATTAGCTCCTGATTAGTGATGATGAATAGCACTTAACATATGTGGGAAAAATATAATAATAATAAATGCTAACAATTATTTAATAAATGTAATTGGGTTATCCATGATTACATTTCATACTCTTACTTTCAGGCTAGAAAAGTGATGTCCAGAGAAGTAAAACTTCTGTGCTTCTTGGAATCAGTGAGAGATAAAATAGAACAAAAATGTGTTCTCTGCCAACCAATGTCGATTCATTTCTGTGCTCAAACTTATTATTATTTTTTGTTTGTTTTGGGTTTTCAGGGGTCATTTCTAACTCTGTGCTCAGAATTCACTCCTGGCAGGTGCGGGGGATTAGATGAGAACCCAAGAATCAAATTCGGGTCAACTGAGTGCAAAGCAAAGTCGGATCCACTATGCCATTGCCTTGTTCCCCAAATTTAATTTTTAGCACATGTTTTAATTATATCAGTTACAAATGATTGCTTTCTGGTTGTAGAGATTCATCACTTGAACTGACTTTTTCACTAAACACAGAACAGTACTTCCTCCCTTTCAGCTCTGTGATGGACTTGTCAAAGATAATGTCACCAACATTTCTAGGTTTCAGATGCTCAGTAAGTAGATGTCATGAGTGAAAATTTTACTTTTGCACACATGACACTTACAATTTTTTTATGTGGGGATTATTGTGGTCATTCCAATCATGTATAGTCTGAAGACCCAGCAGGGCTTCCATGGACCCCATCCAGTTTCATGCAAAGAAGTGCTGGTTAATGGAAGAACCCTGGTCAAAATGGTCATTTGGAGGAGGGCTATCACCTCTTGGGAAGACCTATTTGGAACTTTGGAGTAATACAGGACATCTGTGGGTTGTGAAATTTTTCAAAATTACTTACTTGAACAACCAGTGTTAGTTATTGAATAGGATTATCAATACATCACAAGCTCCCTCATCTACCATGTTTTCTCCTTTACCTAAGTAGTCACCTGGCAAGAATATATTATGACCCTTCTAGAATCTGTCCTTTTAATTTTATCTTCATAGTGTGTAAATCATTTTTCATTTCAGTTGATTTTTATAGAAAATTGTGTCATTCTAAATGTATCCATGTAGATATTTTTTCACCCAACAATATCTCTTGAGCATTCAGTTTCATTGATTTAATACCTATATCATATTCTAGTGTACAGTTATTTGATAGATTATTTAGAAATCTTCATGTTGTAGGACATATTTCAACAGGGTTAACAATTAAAGAGTGTTAAAACATAATTTTATTTACTGTCCTTCAAAGGGATATGATCAATGTACTCATCATTCTTGACAGCATATGCTAATCCACTAATTTACTAGCCTTTAATATTGTCAATATTTTTATTTCCTAAAATTTAGATAACAAGATACTTTCTTTATAAAGTATAGCTACAAAGGGCCCGGGAGATAGCATGGAGGTAAGGCGTTTGCCTTTCATGCAAAAGGTCATCAGTTCGAATCCCGGTGCCCCATATGGTCCCCCGTGCCTGCCAGGAGCAATTTCTGAGCATGGAGCCAGGAGTAACCCCTGAGCACTGCCGGGTGTGACCCCCCCAAAAAAAAACAAAACAAACAAACAAACAAAAAAAAGTATAGCTACAAGTACTCCAAACTCATTCTATGTGCAGATGATGAAATTAAGTAACAGTTATAAACATCTACTTTGTGTGATTATTGTTCCATATGCACCATTCACATTTGATGCTTTAAGATAGTTTGTTATTTTCTGGAATAAATAAATATATAAATAAATATTTTTCTGGAATAACACTAACCAATTTATCTGACTAAAGGGAAAAAAGTAGCCTCGAGAAGAAAATTCATTCCTTGATTTTTCAAAGGTGCCAAACTTGAATAATTCTGTAAGAATTATTACAATATGATTTATTGAGGTTTCTCAAACTGAAACCCATGGGGACACCACAAGTCACTCAATTCTGACTTTTAATATCTGTACCATTTAATAGAGCTAGATTGAATGTTGCCCAAGAAAAGACATATGTGTGTGATTTTACACTTAATGGAAACCAGGACTTTGCTTCCTTTAGGAATGTCAAGAGGGGTAGAAGAAATGATTTCATTGCAAGTAAGAAGACTGCCTTTTGAATAAATGGGGTTCTTTCCTCTGGGTTGTATATTATATAAGATGTTCTACTTTGAGGTGCCAAATGATCTCTAAAATAGATGCTAAAAGGACATAATCTTGTAAAGCAAATTTTGAATTTTCAGAAAGTGAAAAGAAAATTAAAACCAGGGGCCCGGGAGATAGCATGGAGGTAAGGCGTTTGCCTTTCATGCAAAAGGTCATTGGTTCGGATCCTGGTGCCCCATATGGTCCCCCCCTGCCTGCCAGGAGCAATTTCTGAGCATGGAGCCAGGAGTAACCCCTGAGCACTGCCGGGTGTGACCCAAAAACAAAAAAAAAAAAAAAAGAAAATTAAAACCAAAAACTGAATGTGGAAAAAGTCAGTCTTTCCTCATCTTACCTAGCATTTTTGGAATTTTCCATGTGTAACACTCAAGATCTTTACTCACACACCACTCTCAGCAGGATATTTGATCCCATCCTTAATGTTTCATCTCAATCTTGGGTCTGAGTTCTCAACAGCAGTGCTACATCTAACTTCTTCCCAAGACTCTATTTAGTTTATCTTATTTATTTACTTTCAATGCCAAGCACTTAACTTGGAGCTTCAAACATGAAAAACAAATGGTCTACCAATGAGAGCTATTTTTGATCCTCTAACTGATTAAACTTTTGTGTTGGAAGAGAAACTCTAGATTTGGAAACTGACTTACTCTGTGACTTAACAAATGACTTCTGCTCTTTCCTGCCCTGCTCCTGTTTTTTCACCCAGTGATGGGATAGAATGGCTGCTAATTCAGTGGGCAGCTACAAATATTAATATTATGGTGCATGTCACTGCTTACCAAAGAATCTGCTTGCTGAAAGTTGAAGGCATGTTATGCCTCCCACTATGTCTGTAAACACACAGGCTAAGTGACTTATCCTGCTGCATTGTAATCATCAATTTTATTGTCTTCCCTTCAGTAACTGCAGTTCCCTGCAGGCAGGGAACATTTTTTGATCATTTCAGCATCACAGCACATTTATGATGTAAAGAGCTACTTAAGAGATATTTGGCAAATAGACTTGGCATGCCTGTTTAAACAGTCTGCCAGCATAGAACTGGTTGTGCATACACATGGGTTTCTAACACAGAGGTGAAGGCATGTTCATACTTCAGGGCTAGAGAACCGAAATCAAAAAGAGGAAAATTAATGTTTAGGGTCTCATATGTGGTATTTTCACAATGACTGTTCAAATATAGAGAATGGCTGAGTAGAGACTAATAATTGTAAACATTTCCTTATAGGATTAAATTGGATTTTGGATTTTGCAGTTTAAAAAGAAACAAGAAATTCGGGACCTGAGAAATAGCATGGAGGTAAAGTGTTTGCCTGGCATGCAGAAGGATGACGGTTTGAATCCCAGCATCCCATATGGTCTCCCTAGCCTGCCAGGAGCGATTTCTGAGCATAGAGCCAGAAGTAACCTGAGCCAGGAGTAACCCCTGAGCACTGCCAGGTGTGACCCCAAAACCAACCAACCAAACAAATAAGAAACTCACGTGAGCCTAGTTAGTTTGATGCTGACTCTTCCTTATTATATCTGCCCTAAATATGGTAAACCAAAGCATAAAATGAGACAGAGTGATTGAGAGACAGAAGAAAATGAAAAAAAAGAAAATAAGGAAGGAAGGAAGGAGGGAAGGGAGGAAAGAAGGAAGGAAGGGAAAAGGGAGGGAGGGAAGAAGGAAGGAAGGGAGGGAGGAAGGGAGGGAGGGAGGGAGGGAGGAAGGAAGGAAGGAAGGCTAGAAAAAGAAAATAAAGAAAGTTCCTTTCCCCATATCAAATCAGCATTCCAGGGCACTTTATAGGAATGACAAAACTTTCTAAATGAGAAAGAGAAATAGAAAATCACATTTTATAGAAGCCCATTAGGGGCTTGTGCTCTGACTTCTGGACTGTGTCTCCAAGAAGAGGAATGATGATTCTGACAGTGACTCAATGACCAAATGACATTACTGAAATGGGGGGAAAGTACATGGGTGGTATCTGTTGTAGTTAAATGTGAGAACGGCGTCTGAACCAGGTATTAGACTGGATTCTGGAATGAGATTGAGAAAATGCTGGTTTGTGAATGGATTTTGGAATAGATTTTAGAACTGAACTCAGTCCAGAAGTGAGTTCTGGGATGGATCTGGCATGCCTGCACCTTATTACCAAGTGATCATGCTTACACACAGCTGAGCTCAGCTTTCCTGCTTCAACAACAGACCTGAAAATGCACCATGTCCTTTTAATGTTTCATTCCCCAAGATTACAAGATGCTTTCCTCCAGGGGGACCTGCGATTCTCTTACCAGAAGATGAGAAGCGAGGTCGGACATCTACTAGACCCCAGGAATGGGGAACAAGGCCATGGTATTTGGATAAGCCTGTTTCTGTCCTTTCTCTGCTTCTCCCATTTCTTAGTATCATGATTAAGAATAAATCAGAAAGTACCATGGAACTTTCTCCTCCCAGACCTGACCACTGTCCATGTATGGATCAGAGCAGGTTCCTGGAGACTTATTTTTTCTGCAGTGGAACCCCAATTCTGCCACTAGCAGCTGTGCAAGTTAGAGCAAGTGGCTGGAGAATTCATCCCTAAAGGAGTTCAAGAGTTATGGATTGTGGAATCAGACATAGGCCCAGGTACCACTTCTCCAGCACGAGGAAGGCATATAAAGATGGTCAAGTAAATAAATACACTTGTTTTTTTTTTAATCTATCATCTCTCTGTGTCCCCATATGTATGTTGATCTACATAGCTGGTCTTCTGCTAGTTATACAAGTTTAATATTACCTTCTTTGCATTTGAACTCAAATTGATTTAAGCACAGCAAATGTCTAAACAAGCTCTCAGGACACACAACCAATCAATGAAGAAGCTCTAACTGATGACTTTGACCTTGCATAGAACAATTACTCTATTATGCTATTATACTCAATTACTCTATTATGCTGAGTGAAATAAGCGAAATAAGTGAAATAAGTCAGAGGGAGAGAGAAAAATGCAGAATAGTCTCACTCACCTATAGGTTTTAAGAAAAATAAAAGACATTTTTGCAGTAATTCTCAGAGACAAAAGAGAGGAGGGCTGGAAGGTCCAACTCACTACATGAAGCTTACCCCAAAGAATGATGAGTGTTGTTAGAGAAATAACTACATTGAGAACTATCATAACAATGTGAATGAACGAAGGAAGTAGAAGCCTGTCAAGAGTACAGGCGGGGGTGGGTGGGGAGGAGGGAGAGTTGGGACATTGGTGATGGGAATGTTTCACTGGTGAAGGGGGGTGTTCTTTGCATGACTGAAACCCAACTACAATCACGTTTGTAATCAAGATGCTTAAATAAAGATACAAAAAAAAGAGAGAACAGATAGTCAATAATTGCTCTTTGAAAGCCAGAAAAAAGGTACAGCTACAACACATCAAAGATCATATAAACCTTGTCAGCTCTGCCTTCTACCAAATGCTACTCCCAATCCAAACACAAAAATATATGCTTAGCCATGAACAAATTTGCAAGATGACTAATTTAGAGGACTGACAGACAGAGAGAGAAAAGAGAGAGAACAGTGTCCACACCCTCTCCTCTAAGAGCTTTCTCCTTTCTAACAAATTTCCTTCACAGATCTGCACTTAACTGTTTGCCCAAGATTCCAAAGATTAAAAAGTAACAGGGCACTTAATCTAAGTCAATTCCCTTTGTCAAAGTTTTGAAAACTCCATTTTCATAACAGTGTGCTTTTGTGATGACTTGTAATATGTATCTTGATATATTCAATAACATCTCCAAAATTATTCCATCTTTTTGTTCCTTTCTCTCCTCTTTCTCCTTATCCCTCTTCCCGTTTTCCTTTCCCTCAAGGCTTTTGATATAAAATTTTTACCCTTTCTCAGAGGGAACATTTTAGCAGTGTAGGTTTATGGCTACCGTAAAGAAGAAACTTTGAAAGGCAAAGTGAGAGATGTGATTCCCAGTTTTATGACAAACTCCTGTCAAAACATAACAAACCACAGCCAGACATGAGCTGCAGTGACAGGAGGCAAGACCATAAAGATGATGGAGATCAGACAGGACAGGCACTTCACAGAAACAAACACCTTCTGCAAACAGATAGATGGAGTGTAACACTGAAAAACCCTTTGGGGCAGGAAAGGGGCTGGGGGGAGATTGGCTGAGAAAGGTCAGAAGAAATAAGGACAAAAACATAAAATTCAAATGACAAGCTAGCTCAAGGAGATAAAGAGAAAGCAGCCAAATACTCCAATTTTACTAAATCAAGATAGCATCTTTCCCTGACTTTAATTGACCTCAGTAAGTTGGATTTTGGACAAACAAAATGGAGAAGTTGGTAGGCCCCGTGGAGAAATGGGCCATTAGCTTAGAGGTGCTTCATGCTTCACTCTCAGTTTTGCTTGCTTCTCTGGAGGAAACCTGGAAATTTTTCACTTCACAAGTGGCAGCCATACCAACTGGTAAGGATGTACATAGATGGTTCTAGAACTGATGGCTGGATTCTGCAGTATACCCAATCACAAAGAGGTTACCATGGCACCATTATTAAAAAGAAGTACAGGAAGAGGAAGGGAAGTCACAAGTGCAGCTTATCAGGAGACTCTAGGTAATGTTTTTTGTAGAATTAGAAGCACTAGAAATGGCAGGAGCACTGCACTAGCTTTAGCTATGGTAACTCTTTTTTTTCTTTATTTAAACATCTTGATTACAAATACGATTGTGCTTAGGAATGGATTTTGAAATTTCTTCCCATAGGCCTTTGGCTTTCTTATGTGGGTTATTCTTTCGACTTATTTCTTGCCTTTATTTATGTATTAACTCCTTCAGCTTTCAATTTGGCATCGATTTTCTCTGAATGAGTTCTATCTGTGAGTCAGGTATATTCCCTGCAATTTCACAGACAACTTATACTCTATTAGAGCATTTATTGCCACAGTGATGCTTTTCAAAATAATATTTTTATTTCAAGCATTGTGATTTACAATGTTATTCAGTGATGCTTTCCACCTGAGAAGTAATGAGAACAAGAGGTTTCTAGGTATAACTCCCCACCCAAAAAAAACACCTGTTTCAGGAATACTGGAATGAATCAAGTAGGTGACATTTTTAATAATTCATTTAACAATTTTGGGTGATTTGGATGCAGATAATATGAAGACTATATACAGAGATTTTTCTGCCTTCAAAAATATTTTTTGGACTGGAATGATAGTACAGTGGGTAGTGTGTTTACCTTGCACATGGCCAACCTGGATTTGATTTCGGACATTTCATATGGTCCCTGAGCCATCAGGAGAGATTCCTGAGTGTAGAACCATTAGTAACCCCTGAACATGGCCAGGTGTGACTGTTCCTCTCAAATTTATTTATTTTGATTATTTTTGTTCACAGCCAGTGGTATTCAGGGCCTACTCCTGGCTCTACGCCCGGGAATCACTTCTTTTGAAGCTTGAGATACTATATGGATGCCAGGGATTGAACCTGGGTCAGTTGCATGCAAGGCAAGCACCCTGTCTGCTCGCTGTATGATTTTTCTGGCTCCATGCTTTCTTGAGTCATCTCTATGTTCTTCCAATGTGTAAGTTCAAGGAGAAAAAAAATACCATATCAAGCATTTCACAGAAGTAGCTATAGACTACATCAGAGCATCCATGTCCTGATAATAGCCATGAGCTGTCATTGTATATATTCATGTATAAGTCTATGGAAGTGCACAATTTAGCAGTGCTAAGTGAATGTGACTAGAAGTCCCATTGGGAAGGTTCAAGTCTTTTCTGTTTAATGAAGATGAAAATGACCATGTCATGCAGCATCTCATAGCCATCAACTGTTATTATAGAGCATTACAGAGTATGGTGAGGTGGCATAATAATATATGGTGTTCTCAGAAAACTAAGCAAAACCTTGCATTTAATCATCATCTAAGTAACACAATAGCTTTCTCTACCCTGCCAGAAAAGCATGGCATTCCGTGTTTCTGACCCCAAACAAGAGGAAGCAATTCTGCGGAGATGACAAATACATGTATTTCAAATAAGCAAGAGTGTAGTGAACCACATGGTGGGATAATGGTGAGCAATAGATTTGCAAGGTGACATCTCTTTTCTAAAATTCCATCACTCTTATATTTGGGAAACTACCCACATGTCACTTATCATCTTATAACACAATTGTGTATTAAACTTTATTCATGGTTCTTCATAGAGAAGGCTTTGTGTGATGAAATTGTTGGGGATGAAGGATTTGCTGCAATCTAAGGATGTAATTCCCAAAGCCACCAGGCCACTGTGAACATGTATGAATTGATAACCAGGGTGATCATTCGTGCAATTTCAGGCTGTGGAAATATGAACAATATCTCACCAGTGGATAATACCAGTTGTCAAGCATGTGTTTTATAAGTCCCAGAACACTCTCTTGTTTTTGCAAACTGCCGGTGAATATCTTTAATTTTTTCCCAACTGCATAGAACTTTGGAGAGGTTTTGTTCATTTTCCTTCATTAGCCATAGTGAAAGGTAGAAAAAAGTTATGGCAAAACTATGGAGGTAGAGGATAAAACCATCACAAATAATCATTGCCGTGACCCTTTGAAGACCACTGAAAAGATTTAAATGCATGTTTTTACCAATGTGGGAAGAATCTTGCATATGTCAGTTTCACTCCTTTCTCTGAACAAATTTCAAACTTGGAGTACAATTATCTGCTACATCATTCTAACTTCTGGTTGAACAAATTTTCCATAAGAAAAGGAAACATATCTATCTCAATCACATCTATATTTGGCATGCCCAAATCTGTGCCTGGCATGGCTAAAATAAAATTAATAGCACCATTGATCCCATTGAATCTCTACCAGTTGCAAGATAGTGATGACTAAGTAGACTGATATTAAAAGCCAAACATGCAAATAATGAGCCAGTAAAAAAGGATCAGCTTTTGTAAAAGATGCAGGCAAGAGAAATCTAACAAGAAGTTATCCTTGAGTTCCTGCAATAAAAGGATTCAGAAGAAAGCAAAACCAACATCAGATTAAAAGTAACAAGAACAGCAAAGACAGAGAAAAGGTAAAAGATCGAAATCTACAGAGAAATTGATATTGCAAGGGAATTTTTTTTCTAGAAGACACCTGCAGGTTCTTCCTCTAAAAGAATTCCTACTGAGCACTTATTCTTTATCATTTGTATCCTCTTTATTTCACAGAGAAAGGAAGTTGAGAAGAGGGAGGAAATTTTGACAGAGACCTGAAAGTTGAGAAAGAGGTGTGGGTCCCTTGTAGACCAACCTGTTTCTTTTCC
>PVKC010018497.1:0-19627 GCA_004027635.1 Crocidura indochinensis
GCTGCACACAGGTCCGGCACCTCCACTCACACCTCCACCCCCGCGCTCTCCAGCAGTTGGAACCGGCTGCAAACTGGTCCCCTGCCTGCACTCACTCACCCCGCCTGCTCGCCTTCCAGCAGTTGGGAGCGGCTGCACACAGGTCCGGCACCTCCACTCACCGCATCTGATAACTTTTTAATAATTTACTTTGGCCATTCAAATCTAGTTCTCTAGAGAAATTATTTTAGCTATGTTTTGCTAAGTACATGGCATATGTTTGAAAACTTTCTTTATAAGAATTTATTTTCAACAGTCATTAGGTATTATCTTTACTTGAGACCTTTAACAGAATATTTGTGATTTGTTATCATAAGCATATCATTTTGTTGTTCATATTTCAAGATTTCCTATTGAAAAACACACTATGTTTTGTGCAGACATTCCAGTATTATAAAGACAAACCTTATGCCCTTTGTTCTTAATTTTATTGCTTTCATCTTATTGCTTTTCACCTTGACGTGATCTTGCAATAACAGGTGCTCTCCAGCATCTTGCACTTAGAAGCAGTGATTCCAGAAGACTTTTCTTAGTAACTTTCTTTCACTTTCCATATACAGTTAATTTGAATTTTCAGTTTCACTGCTGCCCTAATAACCCATCCACCACAATCTAGCTTCTGCAAAGGCCATTTCATGGTTTGCCTGCTCACTACTTGTGTGTGTGTGTGTGTGTATGTGTGTGTGTGTTTTTCTTCTTCATTTTGAGTCACTCTCGGCAGTGCTCAGGGGTTGCTCCTGGTTCTTCAGTCAGGAGTTAGGGGGAAACATGTGGGATCTGGGGAATTGAATTCAGGTCAACTGTATGCAAGAAAAAGTGCCCTACCAGCTGTGTTATTGCTTTATCCCTTTCTGACTCTCTTTTTCACCACCAATCAAGTAGTAAAATGGCTGCTGCTTCTTTTTTTGTACCTTTCCCCTCTTTTACAGCACAGCTGTCAAAGCTTCCAAAGAACTGGGTTTCCATGATACTATCTTCTACTGTTCCTCAAACAAACTCATTTTTATCATTTTTCCTTTCTTGTTTCATCTGCCAGACGCCCTTTCCTTCAACACAATGTATAATTCGTATTTATTTTCACTGTTTGTTAATGATATTTACCTCCATTCACTGTCAGTTCCTCTCAATTTCATTATCATATATCTTGAACTTAAGTTCACATCTTGCTAAATTTCTGTTTTCTGTTTTGTATGGAAGATAATTACAGGTGTGACCACACATAATAATGTATGAGGTGTATGAAAATAAAAAATTGCCAATTTATAACACAGGCTTGAAAATTTTTAGTGATGAGATTCTTTCTGACTCTGAGTGAAGAAGTTCAGAACACAACAAATCCTTCCCTAACCAATTCTGATGTGGGGAATTCTGTAGAATAAATGACCTGTGGGAACAAAAGGGAGAATATCTTCTGGCTCACTGAACAAAATAAAAAGCACTGTTCTGAAAATACAATTAATGCAGATTCTATAAATTGCTCAAAACATTCAGAAACTTTGCAAGCTCAAAATATTGTAAATAAGTAGCATATCTTAACAAATGCTTAGAAGTTCTTTTGAGAAACAATAATATCAGGGAAGAAAAATTGCAAGTGTTTTTAATATTTAGAAAATGTCCTAGTTTCCCCCGAACTTTTATCAGTGGCAAAACTCTGCCCAGATATAAAGAAATCTCATTCAATATTTCACTAATTTTAGGAAAGTCCCTGAAAAAACAGAATTTTTAAAGGATAGAATAAAGAGTCTGAGGAAGTAGAAAAATAAGGAAATATCAGAATTATAACCAATTTCCCTCCCACCCAAATGTATGCTAAAATAGAAGATTCTAAATAAAGTTTTGTTGTCTAAGATGGATCACTTTTAAATATCCACACACAATGATATTGGTTTTAGAATAAATAATAATATAATGATTGATTTTAATAATAATAAAACATTTCTTATTGAATGATCTAAGTTCAAAGTTCAAAATAGGACTCTGCGAATTAATTTGTATCATGAGTATAAAGAGTACAAGGCTAACTCATAATAAGATGACATTTCAACTAAAGAGAATTAAAATCCTTAAAAGTTTCATGGACAATAAAAATGTCCCTTAGGAAAAATCATAAAAATTACTATAGTCTCTCTCCAAGCAACACTACAAATTTGATTATGATAAAGCAAAGTTTCCAAAATTTTGAAAGAAAGTGAATACCAATTTAAAAAACTCTATAATCACCCAAGTTATAAAGCTGAAAAAATCATTTTAGGGCATAAATGTACTAAAAATAAACTTCTTATCTATGCTTTCACACTATTAGCCTTTCAGAATAAACCAAGACAAAAACATCCCAGAAACATTTAGAATACTCTGAATGACAGCTATAGTAGATCTAAGAAGATCTTAAATTCAAAGAACAAATTGAACAACTTGACTATGCCTTTTTAGAAAGAACAAAAAGAGCTAGAATTATTTCTGTGTTAAATTAGATTTTTATCTACTGTAAATACATGTAGAAATAAATAAATAAATATACATGTAGAAATAAATACATATAGAAATAAAATATATCAAGTGAAATCCCAGAAAGAAAACTCAGGCTGAGTGCATGGTTTTGGGTTTGACTGTTAGCACTGCACAATCCTCAAGCATGGGAATAACTCTTTTGTACCACCATGTGTGGACAAGAAACCAAACCAAATTAAACCAAGCCAAATCAACAAAATGAGTGGCAAGGAGCAAATTCTAAACACAATTAACAATCCCAAAACTGATATTCTTTTCATTTCTGTTGCTGAATCACAATTCAAGCTCTAGTTGCTCAAATGTATTTATTTTGCTTTCAACATGGGAGTCCATGTTTATATTTTGTTTCTCTTCATTGGTCAGGCCTTTCCCCCATTTCACAGTTGTAAACCTATATAGTTCATGCTGTGAAGTGAGTCTATTGAGACTTTAGTACCTATGTATACATACACAACACTAACTAAAGACTTTCACTTGCTTTTGTTCTTAACATCCATGAACTTTTTCCACTTCATATTTACCAGTTACAATTTTTTAACCCTGCGAAAGGTGTTTTCAGTGCTACCAAATTACTCTTCCTTAGAAATATCTTTTAGACAAATATTTATATTATTGTCTTTAATTCCCTTTTTCACTAAAAGCAGACACATAGATCCTTTACTTTATTTTTATTTTATTTTTTTTATTTTTGGTTTTGGGTCACAGCTGCAGCGCTCAGGGGTTACTCCTGGCTGTACGCTCAGAAGTTGCTCCTGGCAGGCTTGGGGGACGATATGGGATGCCAGGATTCGAACCACTGTCCTTCTGCATGCAAGGCAAATGCCTTACCTCCATGCTATCTCTCCAACCCCATAGATCCTTTTCAAAATTGGCATCATTGCTTAAATTTTCATCATCTGAGAAAATCTTCCAGCTATTCTTTTATTATTATTAATATATTTAAACACTTTAATTACAAATATGACTGTACTTGGGTTTCAGTCATATAAAGAACACCCCCCTTAACCAATACAACATTACCATCATCAATGTCCTAAATCTCTCTCCTCCCCACCTGATCCCGCCTGTACTCTAGACAGGATTTTTTACTTCCCTCATTCATTTGCTTTGTTATGATACCCTAGGAACACAAAAATAAAATACAAAAATCCCTTCCTCACACCTATATTCATTGCAGCACTATTTACAATAGCCATACTCTGGAAACAACTAAAATGCCCTTCAACAGATGAAAGGCTAAAGAAACTGTGGTACATATACACAATGGAATATTATGCGGCTGTCAGAAGAGATGAAGTCATGAAATTTTCCTATATATGGATGTATATGGAATCTATTATGCTGAGTGAAATAAGTCAGAGGAAGAGAGATAGATGCAGAATAGTCTCACTCATCTATGGGTTTTAAGAAAAATAAAGATATTTTTGCAATAATTCTCAGAGACAAAGAGAGGAGGGCTGAAGTTCCAGCTCATGACATGAAACTCACTACAGAGTGATGAGTGCAGTTAGAGAAATAACTATATCTTCCAGCAATTCTATAAACATTTGGGAAAGCCAAGATTAGAAATTTTGTCAGACCACCCCACAGATACTGTATGTGTGTAGCCTGTCATCCTTACCCAGAATAGCACCAGCAATACAAAAGGATACTATATGTTTTTGTATCTATCTATACATCAAAGTTATATAGGAATATTTGAAATCATTGTAATGCTAGTACAGTTAATAATTTCTAATTAATAAATGTATTGATATTTTTCTTTTGGGTGTTAAATACTATGAAACTCAATGTAAAGTAAAACTAGCATTATCTTGAAAAGTTACTTTCTTTAAGTATCGTGATAGTAATAACGACATACTCATTTTACCTATTATAATTACATAATATTAAAAATTTACTTGTTCTCTCTCAGTATTGCCCCATCCACAAAAAGAAGGGATAAACAGATTTACTCAAAACAAATGTCTAACAACAAATAAACTTATAATTATTTTACTTATGAAAGAAAACTACCAACAAATTTAGGGATTTATATTAAGAAGTTTGCTGAAGCTAATAAAGATGATTGACCTCCAATTGATAATGTAGAGAAAATTAAATTTACTCAAGCAAATTATTGTGATTAAGGAGAAAATATAAAAAATGATGTAGTTGCAAATGTTAGTTTTTTAAATATATATCTCCAGCAGAATATCTTTTAATTAATAGTAGTGGAAACCACAAAGTCTAAAAAGTAAAAAAGAAAGGGAGGAGAGTGAGGGGATGAAGACGAAGTAAAATGTCTTCCCAGAAGCAGGCAGGGGAAAGGGTGGGAAGGAAACTAGGGACATCTGGTGAAAAATGGACACTGTTAGTGGGGGTGTACATTGTATGGTGGAAGCTTAATCATAAACAACTCTGAAACCCTGGTGTTTAAATAACCCATTTAATTAATCTTAAAAAGTATCTCACAAGTCTTGATCTAATAATTGTTCTTTATTACCCTCATACATTGGGACTATATTTATATAGTAGTATATTTAAAATCTATCCATTATTTTAGTAAGAGATATTTCACATAGAGAGCATAATTATAAACTAGAGCATTATTATTATCAGCTCACACCAGAGATTACTATCACAGTATTCAGAAGAAACCTCAGGAAGATAATTTCAGATAATTATTCAATATTTTATAATTACAAAGTGACAGAATTCTTTAAAACCTGGATCCATAAGACTCTAATGCTATCTTTTTACCATTGAACTGTTTATAAATCTTTGTAAGCATTTTAGTCAGTAAATATGCTACAATTTTTAGTTTATTCGTTAAATGTTAGAAAACATCTTTGTCATGTGCTGAGTTAAACTCTCACCTTTAGAAAAAATAAGTCCTCTAGCATTTATACCTATGGTAAATGTTAGCCACAGATGAAAGATGCCTTTGCCCTTACGTAGACCCAAGATTTTATAAAACAATCAAAAAGTTGAAATACAAAATTGTGTTGTCTCTTTGAATGTTTTTTTGCTAGACTGAAGACATCAAGTCAAGGCCTCACTAGAGATGACTCCTGTTCTTAACCTCTGATATTTCTCAAGATGAGTATGGACTAACAAAAGAAGACCTAGGACAGACCAAGCAGGGCACAATGAGATTCAGGATGAAGTCACATATTTCTATTTTATGGTTATATATAGTTCTACACTCAATAGATGGGTTCTGAAAAGGTGAAAGCACTTATGTATTCATTTAGTAAATATTGACGGCCTCCTGTGTTCTAAGCATTTCAGTGATATAAAAAAGGATATAATGATTTATATATAACATAAATTTAGATTTATATTTATATATAAATATACAAATATTTATATATGATAATATAATATAATATAATATAATATGGGCTTTTGCCTTACTTACTGACCCAAGACAGAACTAGGTTGATCCCTCGTGTCCATGGTCCCCCAAGCTAGGAGCGATTTCTGAGCATATAGCCAGGAGTAACTCCTGAGTGTCACCATGTGTGGCCCAAAAGCAAAACAAAAAACAAACAAACAAAAATTGATAACAAATTTCTGTTTATGTGCCTTTGAGTATAGATCATGAATTCTTTAGGGTTGATTTTTCTATTTGTATAACAGGGAGTTATATAACATCAAACTGAAGACGTCCAATTGTAAACTGCTGTAGCTCTTATGATTGGATTGATTTAAGACCTCAGACATTTTGGTGGTATAAACATGAGAATATTACTGTATATCAAAATCATCAAAAGTTACCACTTTTGATGTACTAATGTAACTAAATTATTAATTAAATTGAAAAGCAGAAGTTTTCTTAGGAAATGTGGTTGGGGTGTGTGGTACTTGAGTCACTGTGACACTGATCCTTGTAGCTGGTTTGGAGCTGGAACATCACATGCTTGCAACCCTATGATTTATAGTATTGTAAATCACAATATCTAGATATGTTAAGAAGGGGGCCAGGAGTGATATGATGTATCATGGTTAAGGTGTAGCACTCAGTTGCCTCAAGTTCTATCTCCTACATCTCATCTAGTCTCCTACCTACTACCAGGAGTAACTTCTCAGAGTAGAACCAAATGTAAGCCCTAAGCATTGCTGGGGTTAACCCCAATACAAAAAAAATGGAAGAAAATAAGTCCTATATCATTAAAACTTATAATAATTTTTCTTTTTCTTTTTATATCCTTACATTGTGCAGAATCTGCCATTCTGACTAACTATTTGACAGATTCTTCGATAGATCTCAGTGCTTTCAAGCTTTGAGTGGTAAAGGTTTTCTAGGCCATAGACTAAGTTCGGGAAAATAACAAGTTTTTTAGCAGCCACAATTTTAAGATTTAGTACTATACTTTCTATTATCCCCAAATAGCCCTTCTTAACATTTCTCCTGCTTCTGAATGTGTTATAAACAGTCCACTCACCTTTTCAAAATTAAAAGCTATCATGAACACATTAAAAGGGCACCATTGAGAAGTTTGTTTTATGTTTCTTTCCATTAAAATGTATTATTTTCAATATCTTGCTGTTTCATTTCTTTTCCCTGGTATTGAGAACAATTATTATAATATTATTATGACCCTGCCTTAATGCTCTCCTCCTAGCCAAATGCTGCACTATATCATAGTTAACTCCGCAAGGTCCAATAACATTTTCCCAAACATGTTGTGGCTGTCACCACCGGAGAGCAATGCTTTTAGGGGCAAATGTGGAGCTGTTATATGGCCCTTTTCTTCCTTCCTTTTCTGCTTTCCTAATTTTAGGTAATTGTTGAGTTGAAGTTTATTGGCTAATTGTGTACATGCTGTGGCATTGAAGTACATTCATTTATGTAGTTGACAGTAAGTAACTAGAGTTTTCTTTGATAAAGGTATTTTTCTTCAGATTTGGGAGGTGGAACTATACTAATTGTGGTGCTTAGAAGCTCAGTGTGGCTCTAACTACTGGAAGTAGTAGTTGTATTTATTAGAGAATTAGTGCATGCACCTTGGGGAATTACAAATTTTTTTCTCTACAAAGATAGCATTTGACACTAGCTTTATAAAGTTGTTCATACATCATCGGATTGTTTTGCATTAAAAATGGGTAGCAAAATTTTAGGCAGAGACTTGAATCAAATCCATATAAATTTAATTTTGCAGTAATAGTTTAACATTTATAGTTGTCCTGTTCTGAATATTTTATTTTTTATTTATTTGGGTTTTATGTTCTGTGCTTTAAGTTTGGATCACATCTGCTTGCTTTTAGGGCTTACTTCTGACTCTGTGCTTAAGGTATAATGCCCAGTCAGATCTAGGAGACTGGCAAAATGACAGGGATTAAGCTCTGCATACAAAGAAGAAACCTTTCATACCTTTCATACTGTACTATCTCTTTGGTATTATTATGAAAGGTTTAGAAAGCAATTGTATGAGTTGCTTTCAATTAAAGTGAATGTACTAGGTATCTATTTAGGAAATCCCTTAGCTCAGTTAGAATAGATTTTTTTTTTGTTCTCTATGAAATTCACACTTGAATTTGATGTTATTGCTACCCTCAGCAAAGTTCTGTTGTATACTCTATTTTTGGTTCAAAGTTTCTTTTAGATAGAAAATTATAAGATGTGACTTTATGAGAATGCTTGAGTGGTGTCATGAAGTCAGGGGTTTCACTCCCAGAATAACCACATATGTTGAGTGCAATCACAGTGGTACTGCCAGCACACAGAGAAAAATGTTTGATTACTGGTGTGTTAACCACACCAAGTGTCTATCTGAACATTGCAACCAAATGTGTGCTCCCTCTGTCCATTGTAGTAAAAAAGAGAAAAGAAAGAAAAGAAGAGAAAGAAAGAAAGAAAGAAAGAAAGAAAGAAAGAAAGAAAGAAAGAAAGAAAGAAAGAAAGAAAGAAAGAAGAAAGAAAAAAGATGAAAGAAAAAAGATGAAAGATAGAGGGAGATAGATAGTTGATATATGATGGATAGATGACAGACAGATAGGTAGATAGGTAGATAGATAGATAGATAGATAGATAGATAGATTGATTGATTGATAAGGCCAGAGAGCATGGAGGTAGAGCATTTGCCTTGCACGCAAAAGGTCAGTGGCTCAAGTCCCGGCATCCCATATGGTCCCCTGAGCCTGTCAAAAACCAAGAAAGAAGGAAGGAAGAAGGAAGGAAGGAAGGAAGGAAGGAAGGAAGGAAAAAGGAAAGAAAGAAGGAAGGAAGGAGGAAAGGAGAGAGAGGAAGGAAGGAAGGAAGGAAAAAGGAAGGAAGAAAGAAGAAAGACAAAAGAAACAGAGAAAGAAAAAAGAATGAAAAAGAAAGAAGAAAGAATAAAAGAGGGAGAAAGAAGGAAGGAAGGAAGGGAGCAGAGGGAGAAAGGAAAGAGGTCAGGGAGAAAGAAAGGAGGAAAAAAGGAAGGGAGGGAAGTAGAAAAATGAAGGAAGAGAGAAGGAAGAAAGGAAGGGTGGCAGGAAGGAAGGAAGCAAGGAAGGAAACAAAAAAAGGGAGAAAGTGAGGAAGGAAAATTCAGAAAAATAATGAGAAACAAAAATATTTTGCTAGTGAATAAAACTTTCAAACATGTCTGAAATTTGTCCACAGTTCTTCAGTTTGTGTAGAGGCTTCATATCTGCCTTTTCTCTATTTTGAGTTCCACATAAAGAATGATTGGTCATCATACTCCTATGGTCTTGAGAGCATGTCTTTTTTTGGAGGTGGTTAGATAGATAGAATGGAGAGAATATAACCAGCATAGTGCAGGAATTACAAGTAATACTAAGAGTGCCGTGTCTCAGTTCTTTAGTCAATCTCCATAACTTTGAGGCTATGTTTTAAAGGCTGAGAAATGCTAGTAACTAAAATTTATTAACTCTGACTAAAGATAAATGAAACAAAACAAAGTGATTTAAGATATAAAAGACATGACGGTGATTCTTATTTTGTATACCTTTATTAGGAATAGTTGTCATATCAAACAGCACACAGTTAAAACTAGTATTTGATCTATGGTCTCACCCATTACAAGAGAAGCTTTCTTACATTTCACTATAGGTCTCTTATCTTTTCTAGTTGTCCAGCCTCAGAAAACTATCATTTGGCCATGATAACCTAAATTATAGATGTTCAAATAAATTAATCACATGTAGTATATGTTTTTATATTTTATTCATAACTAGTGTAAATTTCACTAATGTCATGTGATATAGAAATGCTCACTGTTTTCATCGCTAAACTACATTTAACTCAACAGATAATCTATGATTTGTTATTCTTTTCATAGATCATACCTCACAAGAAAATAGGCACATCGACATTACCACTACAAGGAAATTAATTCTGTCACTGTGAATGTACATGAACTATTATCTTGAGCCTTAAGTGAAACTCTATATATATACACCTTAATTTTGATCTTGTGAAACTTTTATGAGGACTCAGTCAAATACATAATAGTTGTAAAATAAGTTTGTGTTGTCTTAAGATTCTTTGATTGTGGTAATTTGCTAGATGTGAGAAGACAAGATGGGTTACTGAGAGAGAACGTGAACATGAAGAAGTCAAGTTCTTATTAGAATAATAGAAAAATAGAGCATTGCTGCTATCAGAATGAATTGCCTGCCCCAATACCTGCTGATAGAAGAGAGTAGAAAGCAGGAGAGCTGGAATAATGCCATTGATTAAGGTGTAATTACTCAGAAGATGAAGAGATTTGTGAACTTGGACAAGCAAAGGTTTTGTCAATGATTTCTCTTTTTGTTAGTAGTATTAAATTTTAAGAGGAGCTTTTAATATGGGCTATAGAATGGAGAAGAGTCTGGTTAGTATAGTCAGGTTTACTTTTTATGGGGAAAGATATTCTTAGTTCAAGTTGGAGGCTGGGTTTGCTTTACTTTATGAGAAGAAATATATTTTGATGAATATTAAGAAAATTCTCTAGAGACAACCACATAGACATATCAGATAGATTTATACCTATTGATTTTAATAGAAAGGTAGATCTGCCATTGATCTGTAGAAAATAATTGAAGCCACAGACATATATGAGTGAAATGAAGACATTAGATGTATTAATGCTTATTTCCTGCAGAATAATATTACCAAGAAGATTTTGAATAACTAGAACTTAGAAAGTAATGCAGTGTGTTGGGATGAAAAGAAAATTAAATTTTAAGGTGAATCATGCATGGAAGGAGTAGCTCGTGATAAAAACAAAAAACAAATACTGAGGTTTGAAGGCAGAAGTTATAATACAATGAACTGCTTGAATAAGATAGTGAGAAAGGTGAAGAAAGAAAAATGCAATCTAGTCAGCATGTTGGTAAGTTTGTTTAAAGAGGGTGGAGGGAAGAATCTAGCAGGGAAGAAAGGAGGTCAATGAGACTTTTATTTGTTTTGCTTATTTGTTTAAAAATAGGAAAGTTTTAAACACCATGGGAAATATACAGTTAAGAAGGGAACCATTAACACATCCATTACAACCTTTCTTTTATTACTTAGAGTATCTATTTGTCTTACAGAAAATGAGAACATTTTTATTTACCAGCAGTTGTCTAAGAGAGAACTATGTTTTCCTTTACATTTTTCTTTGGCATCCTGGCTTAAATTTGAATTACAAATAACTTCATAGACAGTTTTGTTGCACTAAGCAAGCAGATATAGCAGTTCATTCAGAACTCAGTGTTTTTTTGTTATGGTTGTTCTGTGACATGAGTTAATCCATTAATAAGGTACTATCATTAATAACTGTCTAAAAATCTGTGACAGTTATTCATACTTTAAAAGACAGGGATGCTACTCACCAGGAAAATAAAATGGATGAGCAAACAAATAAAAACACTGGAAGTTTCTTTGTAGAATACTAATGGGGAGAGAACTAGAAGAGAATTTTTATTTCAATAGTACCATTAAATTCCACTTTCAAAATTAAATTCTATTCCTAAGACTCTATCCAATTTACCTCACCCCCATCCTTGACTAACCCTTCATATTACTGCTCTTGGTTCTCATTCTGCCACAGTTCAGATCTTTAAGAAAAGCATGGCAGGCATTTGTTTGTGGCTTAGAAAAAAATATGTATGAAGTCAGTTTTAGCAGTCCAACTTCTTTGTTCCAAAAGAACAATATTAATCTTGACTTTCCCAGGCTTCTATTTGCGTCATGGAATTCCTATTATATTTCAGACAGCAGCCAAGACTTTTCTATATACCCTGTCTTCAGGTTATGGTTGATATTATAAGACTGCTAAATAATTGCTTACTGAGAACCTCAAAATAAATTTTTGACAAGTACAACAAACAAAACCTCTAGAATGAAGCAATCCGGACATTATGAGTAGCAGACTCTCAAGATCACATTATAGAGGAAGAACAAATGAAGAAGAGATTTAAAAGTCTCCAATCAGCAGTGAGAGACTGCATAATTGAAAGCACAGCACACAACATACTGCACAAAACAAGCAAGTACAATAGGAGTCGAATCTGTCTTGAGATCCCTGAGTGGCCATTCATTCGCTGATGTTAGGTGAACATTGTCTGATAAAAGCTTCAGCATCCGACACACAATTATGACTATCCAGAATATCTTCAGCACACTGTTCATCAATTATACAATTTAGTGACTCTTGTTATGTTTGCATGATTTTGAAGCTATCATCATAATCTAGTTTTAGGACATTTTTATTGACTCCAAATGTAAAGCAACCTCTTCTCCCATACTTAATTCAATTTTTTCTTAACCAATTTGCCTATTATGAACATTGCATATAAGTGATATCCTAGAATATGACTGTGATGAGTTTCTTCAAAAGAATCGCAAGTTTTTATTGTTAGAGTGAAACTCCTAAGCAATGGACAATGGTCTCAGTGTTCCTCTTAATGATACTGTTAACTGGGCATGTTTATTTTTGTTAGAGACATAGGATATTGTATTCTTTAGGTACTGTGGTGCTATGAACTACAACAACTACTCTGCTGGTGCTTAAAAAACTTCAAGGTCACACCTGACAGTGTTTGAGGACCATAAGGTCCCAGGACTTGAACTTGACTTCTATGTATTAAAGCCTTAATTCCTAACTTGAGCCATGGCCCTACCCTGAAGAAAGTCATTACCAGTTCACAACCTTGTGTCAGTAATTTATTTACTTTTTTTGATTTTTTAATATATATATATAAAATCCTTCACCAGTGCAACATTTCAATAACCCGTATCCCAAGTGTCCTTCCTCCCCCGCCCCTCCCCCCAATGGCCTGTACTCTATAGAGGCTTTCTAAAGCAATACTTGGAAAAAAGAATATGGGAGGTATTACTTACCCCAACTTTAAACTATTACAAAGCAATAGTTATCAAAACAGCATGGTATTGGAATAAAGGCAGGTCCTCAGATCAGTGGAACATGCTTGAGTACTCAGAGAATGCTCCCCAGATATACCATCATCTAATTTTTGATAAAGGTGTAAGAAATCCTAAATGGATCAGGGAAGGCCTCTTCAATAAGTGGTGTTGGCACAACTGGCTAGCCACATTGAGATTACAGGCATATTCAAGGAGGAAACAACACTCTCCAAACAAGTGAAAGCAGAAATAAATAGATGGGACTATATTAATCTGAGAAGCTTCTGAACCTCAAAGGAAATAGTGCCTAGAATACAAGAGCCACCCACTGAGTGGGAGAAACTATTCACCCCAAACTCATCAGATAAGTAATTTTTTAATAATTAAATAATGTTTCATTATATAGACAATCACTCTATTAATTGGTAGACCTTTCAGTTGTTTATAGAAATGAGATTCTTTTGTTTTTGTTTTGTTTTGTTTTTGGGTCACACCCGGCAGTGCTCAGGGGTTACTCCTGGATCCATGCTCAGAAATTGTTCCTGGCAGGCACGGGGACCATATGGGGCACCGGGATTCGAACCGATGACCTTTTGCATGAAAGGCAAACACCTTACCTCCATGCTATCTCCCGGGCTCCAGAAATGAGATTCTTATAATCATCTCTGCTATTAACATTTAAACATGTTTTTGTGTGGACATACTTTCTCATCCATTTGAATAGTTACTTACATAGTACATGTCAGGTTTGTTTTTGTTCCTTGATTTTTGTCTTTGGGTTTTTTTTGTTTATTTGTTTGTTTTTTTTTGATTGAGTGTCTGAACCTGAAGGTGTGTGTGCTCAGGAATTACTTCAGGTTCTGCACTTAGCAAAGATTCAGGTCACATGTGGTGCCAGGGATCAAAGTCAGGGTTGGCTGCATGCAAGGCAAACCACTATAGCTCTGGTTCATCTGATAGTTTTTTTCTAACAGATTTCTTTGAGATCTTTAAACATCTATGGACCTAAGATTTAGAAACTCAATATCTTATCCTCCTCAATATATATAATCTGTATTTGTAGGTTTAGAACTGGGTTGATATTAATGTGAGCTAATTCATACAGTGTTATGAATTCTTTTATGTCTTTGTATATTATGTACTGGAAAAAAGTATTTTGTGACTCCAAGGACTGAATAAAAATCAAATGCATGGAAATCATGCACTGTAGCATTCATTGAATAATACCCCTGATCCCAGAAAATGTTATATATTTTATATATATGTATATATATACATAAAGTTTCATACATATATGTTAGAATATATATGTATATGCTTGCATATAAAATTTTAGTAAATTACATATGGAAAATATTTATGAAAATATTTAAGAATATACAATATTAAATATTTCATTTAATACAATTTTATTAAATATTGTATGATATAAGATATAATTATGTATCGTTTATTATTTAGTTTTGGAGAAAATTTATCCCTTCTACACTGGCTAATGGATCAGAACAAAGAAAGAAGCTACAAAGTAAATGAAATGAATGTATTTTTTGGAAAGTATTTAAGAAATTTTATATTAACAAGGGTTTTCTTTTTTTGTTTTGTTTTGTTTTGTTTTTGTTTCTCTGGGCCACATCCGGCGATGCTCAGACGTTACTCTTGGCTATCTGCTCAGAAATAGCTCCTGGCAGGCACAGGGGACCATATGGGAGACCGGGATTCGAACCAACCACCTTAGGTTCTGTGTCGGCTGCTTGCAAGGAAAAGTCCGCTGTGATATCTCTCTGGACCCAGCAAGTGTTTTCTTTAAAATAAATGTGATAAAAAAAACAATCAAAACAATAATCTAATTCAAATAAATACCTATAATTGAGAATTGGAAAATTTTAGAAGAAGAAATTAATAGTAATATTTTGGAATTTTACCCTAGTGAAAAGAATGGACTTAATCAACAGGAAGATGTGACTTTGAGACTCAGCTTTTCCACTTAATAATTTTGCTTTGAGCAATCTATTAGCCTCAGATTTTATTATTTGCTCAATAAGATTGAAAACAAGATTTATTTTTTAGAACTGCTATTAAAATTAAATGAGACAATCTATTTTTTTGAAATTTCAAGAAATAGAAGTCAAGGCCAAAGTGATAGAACAGGGGTATGGTATTTGCCTTGCACGGGGCCTACCTGTGTTTGATCCCTGGCATCCCATCCTCAAGCCTGCTAGGAGTGATTTCTGAGTGCAGAGTCAGAAGTAACCTCTGAGAGCAGCTGGGTTTGACCAAAAAAACAATTACAAACACAAAATAGAAATCTTACTTACTTTGGAAAATCTTTAATCAATTATCTTCAATCAATATGACCTAGGTATTTTCCTAAAGAAGCACAATTTATTTAGGTCTATGGTTCTGTGATGTAAGAATAATTACTAAGAGCACATTTTCTATGAAAACTTAAAAAGTAAAACCCATTCCAGCCAAACAAGATAATGTTTTCAAATTATAAAAAAACTCTGGTAATGATGTGGGTACATATTTATCAATGAAGATTTGGAGATTGAGGAATTCTTGCTGCAGACTACTTGGTGATGATCTTATAAATCTTGGTTTATATCTTTAAGCCAAATTACTAACCTGACCTCAATAATTGTACCAAGTATCTTAAAATGCCCTGTATCAAACTTTTATCTTAGAGTGTTTATAGATACTTAATTTACACAGCAAAAGTAAGGTTTTTGATTTATGATGTCCTTTAAAGCATCAGAGTAGCAAGAGATTCCAAAGGGGCAAGCGTCATGGTTGCTGTATGGTTGCTGAAAAAAATGATGGGATCTGGGACATTAACTTGTCTACTGCAATTATTTAACATGAATATTTTAGGAGGCTTGTTTATGTACAAAAGACACTAATTTTAATAGTTTAATGCTTTTAGGCAACAGCTCTCATATTTCAAAACTGTCTTATATTGAAAAATGATTGATATCCAGGTATGTTGCTTAATTAACTTTGTTTTGAAATTTGCCCGCACTTTTATTTGTTTTTTGGTTTAATAATAGTTTGTCAATTATGCTCCTGTAGAGTAGCAGTAAGTAGTTCTTTAAGAAATAAATTGAATATAAACTCAAAAAGTTCTAGAAGGGCTTAACTTAAACTGTATAAAATAGTTACCTCTAGGGAAGAAAATAGAATGGCAGAAGGGGAAGAATATAGAATGGCTGAAAGAGACGATTGCAAAGGTTAAGGAGAATTTGAATATAGTTTATATACAATTCTATTATTATACTCCTTTTTTATTGAAGCCATTGTGAATTATAAGTCTTTCATAGCTATATTTCAGGTGTTTAGTGACTGTGAATTAGGGCCATTCCCACCACCAGTTTTGATCTCCTTCCACCATAGTTCCCTGCATTTATTCTATACCTCCACCCCAAGTCCCGAGGACTACCAGTGTAACAGGTCCATTTTGTGTTTAGCTTGTTATAATTTGGAACTTGATTCTGTCGCTGTTTATTTTGGCTTGGTTATTTAGAACTTATCTCTTTTTTATACTCCTTATTTCTTAAACAATGATCTGAGTTTTTATAATCCAAATATATATTATATTATATATATATTATATGTCATGATTAAACTTATGTGGCTCCTTTCCTTACATTATCTATTTTTCATTTTAGAATGCATTTTTCTCACTTATATGTTTTTGGTATTTCCAGTTTTGTATTTAAAGGCACACATACAAAATACTTTTCTGATTAGGCTATTGAATACCTTTTAATGCTTTTTTACCATAAAAAGCTTGGCAAAATGTGATAACTAGAATTTGGGGATTAAATAAAATCAGCAAAAGCACTAAATTCTCAAGTTAGATTTCAATGGTATCCAATAGCCATAAAATATGTGCTTGTCTATAAATCATTTACAAATAAATTTATTTTATTTGGAATTATTTAGAATAAATAAACTTCATCTTGTCAGTGTTTAGAGTAATATGTTTCCAAGACAAGAATGTTAGCAATAAGCTAGATTGGGCATTTGTGTTTTGTATAGAGAATGACAAATCCAATCAATGTTATTTCAGTTTTTCCTGATTCTCATAATAAGAAAAACAAACAACGATAATGTAAATGTCCCAAGGCACTTACTGATCTTTATAAATAGGATTTTTAATTATGGAAGAAAAAAGATAATTACTTATTTTGTTGATTGAATCTTATTTTTATCATTGTATGTCTTTAAATTAGATGCTTAAAATTCCATCAGACCTAATAAAAGACTGAAAATAAAATAAATGATATTAAGAAATTGAAATGCTGTTTCAGGGACATTCTTCAGATAGAAATTTCATTAATCTTGTATATATGATGGTCCTAGAATCTTTGTTGTTTTTGTCTTTTTAGCAGTGGTATTTATTTCTCTTTTAGTAGCCCATAAGAAGTGCTTATCTCCAAGTTACCTTAGTACAAAATATTAAAACTTTAGACTAATGTTCTCAATAGTCAAATTATATGGGAATAAAATTATCAGGAAAAAATGAAATATTTTTTATAATTTTGAAGATATCAAAATGATATAGAGAAAAGTACAAGTATGCTTTCCTAGTCTTATCTGACCCCTTTCATTATAGTATCCCATGAGCATTGGTGGTTATAGCTATTAGAGGCCCCCAGACAGTGCCAAGTAACCCAGGTAACCCCATCTGTTCATGGCTTCAACACAACTAATCATTGGGCTCTTGCATTGAACCTCTGTTCCACTTTACAAGAGTTACAAGGCAGGGTCTTCTAGTATCCTAACACTGCTTTAAAGAGCATGATCATAAATTATTTTAATTAAAAATAGATATTATTTTTAAATAATTATTATTTATCTAAAATTTTATCAAATATTCAACAAATATTTTCATGTTTTATTATCAGGCAATATAATATATTTTTGAATACCCAGTCATTGATTAAATATTAAAAATGTCTGAGGCCCGGGAGATAGCATGGAGGTAAGGCGTTTGCCTCTCATGCAAAAGGTCATCAGTTCAAATCCCGGTGCCCCATATGGTCCCCCGTGCCTGCCAGGAACAATTTCTGAGCATGGAGCCAGGAGTAACCCATGAGCACTGATGGGTGTGACCCAAAAACCAAAACAAAAATGTTTATTGATCAAAGCTGAGTTGTATTTCAATGGTAAAGTACTCACTTCACGTTTATGAAGCCCCAGGTTCAATTCAATTACTGGCACTTCAATAATATTTATTCAGTATCCACTATGTGGGAGACATTATTTTTCACAGTAAAGTATATAAATGCTATTCCTAAGATTTCATAGAGCATATATCTTAGTGCATACTTACAGATATATAAAAGATAAAAAAGCAAATATAGTCTTTCATAAAGCTATGTTTTATATAGTTTATATTTTTAAGACTGTATTTTTAATTTCTGAAATAAAATTTTGTATGAAAAGTTCCAGGAAGTGAAAAGAGGCCAGTGTGGCACTTGGAAAGAAGATGAAATGGATTAGAGATGAAGTTAGGGGGGCCATGAACAATCAATTATCTTTGTGATTAATCATTGATGGCCTTATGGATAGATCATTGTACAGACCTAGAATTTTACCCTAAGAAAACTACAAATCATTAGAATTTTCTGAGCATCTAAATGACACAAACTAGCCAATGTTTCAACAAGATCACTTTTTGGTTTTCAAAGTATATTGTAGTACAGTAAAGGGAAATGGACAGGAATGATTTTTTAAAATATTTTATTTAAACATCTTGATTACAAATATGATTGTGGTTGGGTTTCAGTCATGTTAAGAACACACCCCAGCACCAGAACAACATGATTTGAAGAATTATCTCTATAGTATATATTTGCTTAGATGGTGACAGTCAGTGAAGTAGTAGACACCAAAATATATTTTGAAGTAGGAACCAACAAAATAGCATGACAATTTACATAGAGGATGAGATAAAGATAGGCATAAAATATGACCTCAGCTTTGAGTTCGTTGTATTAGAGTAAGAGTTTGCCATTTGAATTTTAAAAAAACGTAACTCATGCCCCAGCCATCAGAAGTGATAATTTTAGTAATTCAATTTCATGTCTAAATGTTTGATATAATTAGTCATTCAAGCCAAAATATCAAACATATGATGTGAAACTTAAGCGTGAAAATGAGTAAATAAGCATTAGTATATAGACAATACTCAATAGCACCATATAATATAAGGATAACATTTTAAATGAGTTCAAAGAGTAGGATGGGTGGGACAGGAATTTTGGACATTGTCAGTTCCAATGGAGTATTTAGGTATAAGAGAAGGAAAGGATATGAACTGGAGAAGAAAGTAAAATTAAAGTATAAAATCTCCAAAGGCTAACAATCATATATGATAAGTACTATTTTGAACTTCTTGTATGTTTGTCAATTATGGAATCTCTTGCAATTCATACTGAAGCTGCTAATTTAAAGAATGCAAAATAAGGCTTCCAAGAAGTGGCAATTTGATCAGGATATAGCAAGTGGTGCTGCAATTGCTGAAGAGGCTTAAGACTTCAGGGCTCATCTGTTCAGTGAGAATGATTTTTATGATTATGTGAAGAAATAGAGAAACAGCACTGATTGTGATCAATTAGTAGTGTTCAAAGAAGCCATGTGATTTGCTGTACACTCCTTAACAGGGGTCTCAAACTCAATTTACCTGGGGGCTGCAAGAGGCAAAGCTGCATAAGGGATTTCACAAAAAAAAAAAAAAAAAAAAAAAAAAAAACA
>PVKC010018498.1:0-19571 GCA_004027635.1 Crocidura indochinensis
CCCAACCTTGGCTCCCAATATGGAAGTCGACTGAGACTTTAGGGCAATCCGTATGCACATCAAAATTCAATGAGTACATCATGAGAAGAATCTGGGATATTTTACTTTGTCTATTAGCAGGCACCCTTGAAGCCTAATATCCTAATAAATTTTTACTCTGTTTTTAGTATGTTGCCCTCTTCAGCTGGAAAACTCTGTTTAATTTTGTCTTTTCCTGTGATAGGATCAGTTTTCTTGCCTTCATAAACTCTATGGGTGCAAGTTTGCTTGTCTTCATATATTCTATGTTTTCCTGTGGCAAAGATTTGCTATTACACTCTAAAGAACCTGAACTTCTTTGCCCATGGGTCTAGGTTGACCTTACAATTTTCATAAGGGGGACAATTTCCTACATGATTTTGGCCTTTTCTAGTTTATGGTTCTTTTTAAAGGAAGTTACTATGAATATCCCAAGTTTGAAAGAGATGCAGTTTCTTCTCACTGACTCTGTCTTGGAGATATTAAAATCCCCAAGTACAATTGAGCTCTGTATCTTTTTTCTTACATTTCTTTACTTTAGTATAAATACAAAATTTTTCCTCTGAGCACTGCTTTTGATGAATCCCATGTTTCCAAATATTGTGGAGTATTTTAAAATCATTTGTATTTTTGTTTTTGTATTTGTCTCAAAGTGTTTTCTTATCTATTCTGATATTTTGTACCCATTGGTTGTTTAAAAATATTCCACACTTATAGTTTTATTGCTATTAATACATCTCTAATTTCATTATATTGTAGATAAATAATATTATAAAATCTATTGAGGCTTTTTGTGGCCTAATATCTGAAAAATATTTCATGTTGTGAGGGAAATTGATAGAAATCTGTGAACATGAGGGAAACTGGTAGAGATATATGTGTGAGTGAAGTATGATGGAGAATTCTAAGCATAAAAGAAAGTCCTGAATCACCAGAGCATAGAAACTGAAGCAGATCAGTTCAGTTAGTACAAAATCTTTTGTTCTTCAAAGCCTCATCAGTCTTAACTGCAATTTTGTTTGTGTAAACCCATTTATTGCTTGTTTGCTTGCTTCCACCTTTGAAGACATAAAAAAGGAGTGGACCTTTTGTTGCGAGCTATCCAAACTCTTGTTTAGATGAATAAACTCTTTTCTCTTCCACCCTCCTTGGGCTGCAATCTCAATTCTTTGAACTTTGCCTAACAATGTGTACTTTAGAAGAATGAGTAATCTTTCAAGTAGAATGTTCTTTTATATATTATACTTAGTTGACTTGTTGCATTCTTCCTTTTATTGTTTATTGAAATATTCATCACTAAAAGTGGAGTATTGTTGTCTTCAGCTATTATAAAAAAACTCTTATTTCTTCAATACTGTTAAATTTTGGTTCCATTTAAGGTCCTTAATTTTTTTCTTTTAGTTCCTTAGATTCAAGCCACTGAATTTTTTTCTTCTCCTGCTTTAACATGATCTTAAACCCCTTTAGTAAAAATTTCACTTGATTATTGTACCATTTTGCTCTAGAATCCTAATTTGTTGATCAATCATTTATATATCTTTATTGACATTCCCTATTTATTCACATACAATTTGATCTCCCTTACTTTCTTGTCCATTGATTTGCTCATAGAGCAAATTTTAAGATTTTCCATTTTCCACTAGTTTTGATCAACTTAGTTATAAATTATATTGCTCTAGTTTCTTGGCTTAGTTTGTTCAGATCCTTAAATCTGTATTTTATAGTATTTTGTATTGTTATTTTTGGGGTGGTCACACCCAGCAGTGCTCAGTGGCTACTCTTGGCTCTAAGCTCAGAAATCAATTGTCCCTGGCAGGCTCGGGAGACCATGTGAGATGCCGGGATTCGAACCACCGTCCTTCTGCATGCAAGGGAAATGACCCATCGTTGTGCTATCTCTCCAGCCCCAATTTCATAGTATGTTTGTGTGTTAACATTTTATATTATATATCACTATATATTCTAAATATAATACATAATACATAATACATAATATATAATATATATATAAATTGTGTTCAGGGATCATTCTTGGTGGTGCTTGGGATTGAAACAGGATCTAAAATAATGGAAGAGAGGCACTTTAACACATGTACTGTCTCTTCAGTCCTATAGTATTTTAGTAAAGTTTTTAATTTTCAATTCTTTATTTTTCTATAGCCAGAGATTTCAATGCTATAATGAAGGGAGGATAAAGATATTCTTATTCTAGAGTGCAAAATTTATTTATCTTTAATAAGTAAATTTCTTTATTGTAGCCACCATGGTTTATAGAGTTGTTCATAATACAGTTATTTCTGGCATTCAATATTCCAACATCAATCCAATAACAAGAATGTTATTCCGTCCACCCTTTCCATCAGTTTCCTAACCTTCCCAAGCATGACCCTGACACTGCCAACTAAATATTGCTTGGTACAACTGAATGGAAAAAACTTAAAATAAAATTTGTAAAAATGGTCATATCTTGCAAATGGGTTGTTATGTCAATGTCTAAAGATCAATTAAGCTATTTATTGAAAGTTGAATGTTATGTTGTTGGTTTTATTTGTTGAGCTTATGTGGTTTCAGTGATAATTTCACATCTAACTTTGTGCATTCTTACTGGAAAGACAGTATTAAAATTATGGGAGTGTCACAATGCAATTGTAGTCCTGACTTTGAAGACCTGAGGAGCTGGGCTGATGAGCTCATATGGCAACAGCAGTGGTTCACAGTGGAACTTTGAAGAGCCCAAGTGCGAACAACTGTGAGGCCAATATGTCCATGCATTATTCTTGTTAGTTGGGCCTCTCTTTCAAGAGAAAAATGAGTCTATGGCACAGGCCATTTGCACAGACTGTGGAAGGCTCTGCATCATAGGTGTGGTTGCTAAGACTTCTGGATGTCCAGGTTGGTGGGTTGGCCAGGCAGCCCAGCATGACTCCAATCCTTGTCTGGGGATATCTGCCACAAAACCAGTATACCTGGAGTATTTTGGTGGCTAGGAGTCTCTACAGAGATGAGTAGAAAAGTCGTATAGCCATAATTTTTTCCTGCTAGATCTATTTATTTTTTTATGTTTCCCTTCTCTCCTTTAAGTTGCATCACATGGACAGTAGAAATATTGAAATTCTCCCACATTTCATTGATGCTTTAAAATTCCTTTTAATTTTTTGCATATTTTATTTTGTGTATTTTTAATGTCCAATCTTTTCAAGTTTGCTTTTTTCTTCTGTGGTGTCTAATCTTCAGTATACATTTTTTTTTTCAGTGAAATTGCCAACTCTGAAAATTCGAGTTGTTGTTGGTGTTTGGAGAGGCAGCGTAGCTGCCTTCAGGGATCACTCTGGCTGTGCTCATGAACTAAGGGGTCCTGACATAAGGGACTCCATCTTCATTTCTCTCCTTCTATATCTGCATAGGGAACACCTCTTTACTGGTTCCAATGGTCAGATGTAATCCATTACCAAGAACAGTACAGAAATAGGCTCTTCAGCTCCTGGAATCACACTCCCCCAATTGTGAGTGTTCCCTATAATGATTGAAAGCCAATTGTTCATTGAATATGAGCCAGCTTAACCATTAACTAGTTTATTATGCCTTTGTAACTTGCTTTTCCAGTCAAAGCTCCTATAGCTTTTTCCCATTATCTATCCAGGACATGACTATTACCTTCATAAACTTATCCCTTTCTGTACTCAGGGATGCTACTACTCATTGTCACCTGTTTGTTTGTTTATTTGTTTGTTTAGGTTTTTTCCCCACATTTTTTAAATTTTATTTTTATTTTATTATTTGTTTTTTTGGGTCACATCCGGCCACGCTCAGGGGTTACTCCTGGCTCTATGCTCAGAAATAGCTCCTGGCAGGCTCATATGGGATGCCAGGATTCGAATCGATACCCTTCTGCATGAAAGGCAAACACCTTATCTCCATGCTCTCTTTCCAGCCCCTTTCTTAAATTTTAATTAAAGTGGATTACTTATCTTTCACAGTAATATTTTAGGTACATAGTGATGTTGAATCAGGGGCATTCCCACCACCAATGATGTCCTCCCTCCACCCCTGTTCCCAGCATACATCCCACATCCCCCTCTCTAATCTTCTAGGCTGCTATTATAAGTGGTCCTCTCTGTGTCTAATTTGTTGTAAATTGGGTATCAATTTTATTGTCATGGCTTTGGATTTGGTGTTTAACTTTGATCATTTTTTTATTTCTACTTAATATTTGTATGACTGTTTGGTCTTGGTACCCTCCATTATTTCCCCATCCATTTGTGAGGCGGAACAAGATGGTTCAAGTTGTGTGGTTCTGTTTGAAGGAATATAGGAAAAAATAATAATAGTAAAATAAAATGGGGCAAAAACCAATAATAAAGACTCCCAATTTGGTCTGAGTGACCCTCAACCATATCTCTAAAAATTTCCTTAGACCACTCAGGGGACCAAATGTTCTGAGGTTTAAAACCAGGATCACTGCATGCAAGGCAAGTGCCCTGTTTGATGTACCATCTCTCCAGTTTTTATTTTTAAATATGTTTTCTTTATTATGTCTCACCTTAATTTCGTTGAGCTTCGAGAAAATAATTATAAAACTACTTCAATCTAATTTTCTTTTAGTTCTAGTTTCACCTGTTTAGTATTGATTAAATTGGTTGGTTTACAAGTCATTTATAAGATAAATTTTCTTATTTGCATATCTGTTGAGAATTTTATTTTATGCTAAGTAATTTTATTTTTTATTTTATTTCTGTTTTTACTTTTTAGGACTCTATCTAAAGCATAGAAGTACTTCGGTGCAAGGGTAATCAAAAAGGAAGAAATCATCCTTAAAGACACCTAAAAATATAAAGATTTTTAAATTAATATCTTTAAGCACCATGATTACAAACATGTTTGTAGTTGGGTATCAAGTTATATAAAAGGATACTCCCCTTAATTATGCTTGGGTTTTGTTGGGGTATGAGGATCAATTATTTATAGATAATTGTATTTCTTTTTTTTTGGTTTTTGGGCCACACCTGGTGACGCTCAGGGGTTACTCCTGGCTATTCGCTCAGAAGTCGCTCCTGGCAGGCACGGGGGACCATATGAGGAACCGGGGGGTCGAACCGCGGTCTGTCCTAGGCTAGCGCAGGCACCTTATCTCCAGCGCCACCGCCTGGCCCCCAGATAATTGTATTTCTTTTTAATATTAGACAGAAGTAGAGCAATAGTTAGTCTATTTCCAATTGTTCATGCAAGACCTCATAGAATTAGGTTTTTATATGGCTGGTAAGAATAGGCATTATTCCCAGTTGAGTGGGAATACCAGGCATTAGTCCTACTCATCATTTTGGATAATCCTTTAGCCAATCTCAAGTAGTTTTATCACACTGATATGATGGTAGATACACATTTACTAATAGTTAGCATACATCTGGTCTTCTTTCTCTGTGCAGACTTCTCCTCTATGATAATGTTCTGTATAAACTCTAGCAGCCTTAACTCTCAACCATGTCTCCCCAACTCGGGAATTCTACAAGGTTTTGTGTCATTTACTCCTCTAGGAAGAACTGCCTGGAATTTCTTTGATGTCAATAAAAATGAGAATTTTTAGTTGTATTATTTGATTTCCATCTCACTGCCTGTGGTCCAATATTTGAACAACCACTGTTCTATATAAAATAATTTTTGTTTGAGGTGGGAAGGTAAATCTAGATAAGTCCTTCTTAAGAGAAGACGAGACTTTTTATTTATTTATTTATTTTTATTTATTTATTTTAATTTCAGGCTTATTGCTTATTACATTACCCTGCCTGCTCTAAAAGACAGCTTTTTACTTACCTTTTAATTTGGAAAAACCAATTCAGCTTCTCTAAAGGCCAGTACTCACTTTTAGTAGCCAGTAACAGAAGAAAAGAAACACATTATATTTCTTAGTTTTTATTCTGTACATTTCCACACAATTCACAAAACAGAAAAAAGTGTCCAAAAAGTAACTCTAACAAGTCTTTTTCTTTTTCAGAGATTAATTCAATCTCTCAAATTAATTCCATTGAAAATCTCTGTAGAGCAACACAGTGATCAAGATACTTTATATAAATAGGAAATGCAAGAAAATTAGGGAAAAATACTTTATGACTTTATTACAAAAAACTCCATTCTTCCCTTTCCCACCCACCCTTCCCACCCTCTCCCATTGTTTCATAAGATCTGGATACCACTTGACCTGGAAATAAATTGGTATCATCCTACTGCCACCATTACTATTTATCTATTGATTTTTTTTAATTCCACCTGCCAGCTGGCAGCTCTCGAAGAAGCATGACTCTGGGATGTGACAGGGCAAAATCAGAAATCAGGAAAAAGCCCTTTATAGTGAAACTGCAACTTTTCATACAGATGTAACCTTTGAAAGTGGATAACCCACAACCAATGGTACTCTGGATGCCCAGGAACATTTTCCCACTCAGAGATTAGATTAAATAAAAATATATTCTTTTGTTATGGGACTGAGATGGTCTTCAAGTTGCCTCATTCTACACACTAATGGATTTTCTCATTGTCAAACAGTTGTGATCCATAGAAGAACCTGGATTCATGGATGCCCACTTAACTACTGGTAATTAAAAATAAATAAAAAAAGAAAACAGCTTGGATAATCTTTACCAAGACTAATTTGAACCTAAATTGTTCAAAAATGTGTTTTGCAAAATATTCTATTGTGCTAGAATAGTTTGTCTCTGAAAGTTCTGAATCTCCTCCCCTAGGATGATATAAACCCCAGCCCACAATCAGGATGTTAACAAGCAGCAACATAGAAACAATTTGCACTGAAAATTATGTATGTGGTCAAAGTCTCAGTCCAACAGATAGGTACATTTAAGTTGAATATTTGAAAAATTCAACATTAAAATAGTTTTGTTAATAAAACCCAAAAGGTCAGAAACCATGTACATCTTTTGAACCAGGTGTGGTAACTATCAAGAATAGAAGGCCTTTTAAAAGTAATCAATCTCACCAACATATCTGAGGGTATTTGCCATTAATTTAAAACGAAGCAAAAAAAAATGATACAATTCAGGATTATCATTTGTTTGATTTTACAAATAATGAGAAAGTGTAAAAAGAAAAAAGAAACTATAAATATCCTTTCCTCTAAGATTTTTATGGGGAAAACAAATAAGAAAGCCGGTTTTATATTTTAAAGGACTGAACATAGTTAAACTTGCAAAAAGCTAGTTTCATGCTTTGCCATCACGTCTTAATGTTTTCATAGAACAGCACAAGTCTGTGGATAGTCCTAACCACCTATGATTATCTGTGAAAACCCCTTCAAAAACAAGTTAGTCCTTTGGGAAATTATAAAATACCTAGTGCTCTGAGTAATCCCCATCCACAGCACATACGTCACAACAAATACTACTTGAAGTCATTCCAAATAAGTTGAATATTTTAAATATTGCCTAAATTTGCTTTTAGTGAAGATTAAAAAAAACCTCTCAGAGTAATATATTATTTGTGGCTGTCGTGGTAACTTGTACTAAGACTGGAGTTTAGTACTGGACTTTTCTGTGGAATCTCTTATTCCTTCTCTTGTAACTCTCCCATTTTCTCCTTAAATTAGAGTGAGGATCAGGGTGTGGATTGGGGTAGCAAAAAACGAAGAGGAGCAGTTTTCGGGCCAAGACTACAGATGTGGGTCGAGTTTTTTTTTCTTTTTTTCTTTCCCTCTGAGGAGTCACACCATGATTCTCAGGGGTTACTGTGGTCTCTGCACCCAGGAATAACTCATGAAGATGGTCAGAGTATTATATGGGATGCCAGGGATGAAACTCAGGTTGGCTGGGTACAAAGTGCCCTGCTTGCTATATTTCCCCCCACCTCTCTCCCCTTTTTCTTCTTTTTCTCCAGAAATAAGCGCATTTCTTAAGACTTAATCTCTTTCATCTATCTAACTGAGAAACATAGAAGCCAGTCCTTCTTACAAAAAGAAGATGGAGGGGCCCGGGAGATAGCATGGAGGTAAGGCGTTTGCCTTTCATGCAAAAGGTCATCGGTTCGAATCCCGGTGCCCCATATGGTCCCCCGTGCCTGCCAGGAGCAATTTCTGAGCATGGAGCCAGGAGTAACACCTGAGCACTGCTGGGTGTGACCCAAAAACAAACAAACAAACAAAAAGCAAAAAAAAGATGGAAAATTGAGAATATAGTTTGCATATATAAAAAAAGTACGACTACAATAGTCTAATGGTACAATATTAATGACTGGGTAATAGAGATGATCTCCCTGCCTCTAATTACCTACCAGCAAATAAAAAGATCTGCTCCTTCTTAAATTCCTATCCTTAGTGCAATCTGCAATCCAGAGTCAGGTAGTATATAGAAAAATGAACACATATATTTTAGGCAATTTAGGAATTGGGGAATTAGATAGCAATAAGGAAAGAGATACAGAAAAAATGTGCAAATAAGCAAAACCAAATTGTTTTAATTTAGGGACCACACCTAGCACCGAATGGTACTCAGGAGATATTTCTGGATCAGTGCTTGGGCTAACTCCTGGAGGTGGGTGCTCAGAAGATTAAATGGTGGCAGAGATTGAACCCAGGACTCCTGGTTTAATGTAGATTAAACATACACCAATTTACTGAGTTCTTATGAACTATCTTCAAAATGACCTGGCACTTATTTTCCATAGTGAGTATTTTCACAAAATTGCCCCTTTTTCCATCTGTGTGGCAAAGATCTGGAAAAAGAAAAAGATTCAAACTGACTTCTGCAAGACTTTAAAGAAAGTAATGGAAATCTGAATCTGGAAATGGTCACAGAAAAATTTTAGTCCAAGGTCTTTCAGGCTATTCTGTATTTATTTAAATGCTGAAAGGAAACACAGAAAATTAGTTTAAATTTACTTTTGGAAAGTCCCAATTCATTTTCCTTATTAAAATCATAAATTGAGGGCCGAAGAGATGTCATGGAGATAGGGCGTTTGCCTTGCATGCAGAAGGACAGAGGTTCTAATCCAGGCATCTCATATAGTCCCGAGCCTGCCAGGAGTGGCCCCTGAGCGCTGCCGGTGTGACCCAAAAAACCAAAAACAACATAAATTTGTCTCATTTTTCATTTCTAATATCTTCTATTCGTGTTTTATTTTACAAATTACCTTTCTTTAGACCCGAATTTCAGTCCTAGTCAGTCCATTTTCTCCAAATATTACATTCCTAATTCAATTTTGCTTTAATTTTTTTTGTGTGTGTGGCTTTTTGGGTCACACCTGGCAGTGCTCAGAGGTTACTCCTGGCAGGCACGGGGACCATATGGGGCACCGGGATTCGAACCGATGACCTTTTGCATGAAAGACAAACGCCTTACCTCCATGCTATCTCCCGGGCCCCAATTTTGCTTTAATTTTAATCAAAAATTCCTTCTATATGTTTACCAGCTGTCTGTAAAAATAGCAGAATTGAAGAGTATCACAGACCTGTTTGTTCTCCCACTTTCCATAAGTACATTAATGAGACTCCTGTATAGGTACCTATGTATTTATATGTGCATTCAGAAATGTAATAGTGGAATCTTGATTGTAAGATCACTTTCAACATTCTTTGATATGGCAACCTGAAATGAACATTCCTAGGGTCAGGAGAGATAGTACAATGGGAGAGAACTTGCCTTGTGTATGCTTAACCCAGGTTCAATCCCTGGCACCAGATGGTTCTCCAACTCTTGTTAGGAGTGATCCCTGAGCTTAAAGCCCAAATCAGGAGAAAGCTCTGAGAACTGCTGGATGTATCCTGTCCCTGTCCTCTTACACCCACAAAGGAATGATACTGAAATGATCTTTCTAAGTGACTTCCAAGGACAGAAAATACTACTGTTTTTAAATGCTGTCAGACAAAAGTCAGAAAGTCATGCTCACAGTTAAATTTTTCTTGATAAACCCATTTTGCTACCAAAATATTAACCTTTTCCTACTCTCTTCCCCTTTCTGAAAATATATCCAAATTATGTCCAGATCTATAATGCAAAATTCTGAGTTTGTTTTAATTTCATATTCTCCTTACATCTAACCAAACCTTGCTGAAAGACCTTAAATTTTTTTCAAGTAAACTCTAAATTATGGAAATATATATCATTGATAAAAATAGTATTGAAAGTAACAATAGATTTTACATATAGGAAAAATCTACTGTAGACACTGTAATTTGTAATTTCTAACATCGAAATTATTTCTAAAATATTACCATTTATGATTAAATCTGTGCAAACTGTATTCACCATTCTGAAATCTTGTTTATTCATCTGAAATGCATTCACTAAATGATCTTCCTCATGCATTTGTATTAAAACTCAAATGTCAAAAAATGTGGGGCTACTAAAGTACTAATATTTTAACTTATTGAAGTTATTATTAATTAGTGGAAATTTTAGATAGCAAGTCAATTTTCTGTTTAAAATGTTTATGTTTCAGTAGAGGATTAAGAAGCAAGACAGTTTGCATTGTTTCCACCATGAAAATAGCTCACATCAAATGCCATTTGGCTCAAATACTGAAAACTTGGAAAAAGGGGAAAAGGGGAAGGAAAAGTAGAATCATGCTTCAATGGGTAATCCCTCCCATGCAATTATCAGACCAGTAGCTAAAGCCAAGGAATTTTCCCTAATTGACTTTCATTTATATTTACTTAGTTCTCAAATATCTCTTAGGCAGAAATTTCTTCTGTGGTTATATTGTATTACATTTAATTCTGACTATCAAATCACAGTACTTTTTATATTAGATAAATATTAAAAAACAAATTTTGAATATGATTCCACTTAAGACTGCCTAAAAATATTCACCAAGACATATAGTGCTTTCCAGAGCTACTCTGGAGTAACGTTATACTTCTAAGTATGTCTTTTATTTTTATACCCACTAACTAAATTCATGCTTCGTTGGCTTCCATTTCTAAAGGTAACTAAAAGCCAATCTCCCCCAAATTTCAGACCCTCTCACAACAAAGTAATGTGTTAAAATGAAAGTTTTGTGATATTTTCTTTACAGAAAATCTTTCTCTTCAAAAGTTATTATAAAAGAATTAAAAAGCTCCTAAAATTTAATTTCATGTTCCTCATATGACACAATTATATTCCAATATCCTTCAAAGATCATTTCTCTCTTTCTAAATAATCCAGCAACTATCAGATTACACTATGTAAGGGTTCCCACATTACTGTTAAATATATATATATATAATCTTATTTTTGGATTTAGTTCAAATCTGCTGTAGTTTGCCTACTGTTTCTAGTTCTGCTCTGGAAAAATAGGAAAATGCATTTTAATTCTCAATTCACTTATATCTCATCTTAAAGTCTTGATTTTGAGTCCATTTTTAAGAATAGTATCAAGACTTAAGAAAAATGGGATAAAAAATATGCGTACTCTTCCATAGTTTCACTTCACATTTCATAGAACTAAAATTCTGCTAGTTACAAAGTGACTGGCACTAAAAAGGCTTGCTTGAATCTTAATGACTGCTCCTCAAATCTCCAGAGGTTCTCCCAGCAAAGAACTCATCACATTGGAATTCATCTTTTCTCCTACACAGCCAAAAAGTCAAGAGTTTTATTTCTGGCATTTGGGCTTCTATCCTTGGCATGATACCTGCATTGGAGTAAAGAATAAGCCTGTTTAAAATATAAAGAACTTAATGCATGAATGTATGATTGATTTAGAAACATCTGGCTATACCTATAACTGAATATATACATAAATTGACTCTGGAATCTGTCCATTACTAAAATACTATCCAATTTTCATATCACCATTTTAAAATGCTTCAATATTCAAATTATAATTATTAATTATTGTTATTATTATTATCCTTTTGCTTGTGGTTTGCAATGACTGAATGACCTGGAAGATCAAATTATGGTGGACACTGTTCATGGCCTATGCTTAGATTTCTTGTAAATAGACAGCTGAAGATCCTTAGGTGGTCATCAATGTGTAAAACATCTATAATCTAGCCATTTAAGTAGATGTAAATTTTGACCTAAAAAATAAATAAAAGGACTTTTTTTGTTGTTTTTTTGGGGGGGGGCACACCCAGTGATGCTCAGGGGTTACTCCTGGCTATAATAAAAGGACTTTTAAGGTAGATTTCATAGGAAAAGAAGCCACCAGGATTCTGTGTATTCATGGATTACTAAGACATGGAGTACCATGACATTTAGAAAATTTTAAAAACTAAACAAAAAAGACTATCTAGCAGAGTACTTCTCTGAATTACACTTGCCATAAAATGATGTGATCAAGGTCAGTGGGTCTTTTGTCCATTCTCTAGGCAATATATGTCATTGTCTGAGAGGATGATTATATTCTTATTCACTTTGAGCACAGTATCTGGAGGATATTCTGGCAGTTGTACGACACAAAAATAGGAGGTAGTGGGGAAAGTTCAGCAACAGGACTATTGCTATGATAAAAATATGGAACCACAGGATGACATGAACCCAGTAAAGGTAAGCAGCCAATAACCATCTGAGAGACTATGTAAAGAAAAATACTATAGGGTTTATACTCAGCTAAATATGAAATTCAGAAAATGAAAAGTTGAGATATTCACTGATGGTTCTATTAAGAACAGCTATTTTATAATAAATGCTAAAGACTAATCAGAAATCTTCTTGACTTTATAGATGTTCTTCCTCTTCCCTAGAATGAAAAATAATCCATTTCAGTAAAATAATTAGTAGTGTCATTTGATGGTTATGAGGAGCCATTTTAACAAAGAGCTATTATTATTTTTAAGAAGCATAATTGAATAAAATGTCATGCTGCTCTCAGTGATTTCATTAGCTACCCTGATTGGAAGTCAAGGAACAGTCTGGACTAAGGCCACTGCCAAGTTGCTACACCTTCCTCACAATAAGACAGTTGGTTGCCTGAAATTAAATTTTGTTAGCAATGTAGTCTCAGTCCTGTAAAATCATCTTTGTAAAGTGCAGTATGCATCTTCCGAGGAATCAAGTCTCTATGTGAGATCCCCAAATAGCAGAGTCTAGACTTTGGGATCAGGTAGGTTTCATGTTTCATGAATGGTTGAGAGCATGACAAAGCCTCCTGGGGAGGAGTTTTATGACACAGGCTATAATAGCCAATGGCTTGTAACACTTGAGTGCTTCAGTAATTAAGAACTAGGTTTCCTAATCATGGAAAACTATGTGGAAAACAAAAATTCTACTATCTTATTTTTTCTGTTAAATATATATATATATATATATATATATATGAATGATTAGCATGCTTCTTAAATGCTTCTCTTTTAAATCTATGCATTATGTGTGTATGGTACATATACATAGGTGTGTATACAAAGAAATATATTTATATGTATGTGTGATGGCAGGAGGCTTTTGTATACATGCAGATTTTTTAAAATAACATACAGCAATGTTGATCAGAGCTAGCACTTGATCTGGAGAGCATTACTGAGGAACACCTGATTTTGTATGGTTCTTAGGGTTAACTCTTGGCTCTATACTCAGAGATCACTCCTGGTAGTGCTGGAAGAACCAGATGGGGTTCCAGGAATTGATCCTGGGTCAACCATGTGCAAGGCAAGTTCCCTGCCTATTGTACTATTTCTCTGGCCCTGTACTTCTTAAGAAAGTTATAATTCTCCCATTAGCACACCCAAATATCTTAAATAAAATCATCACATAATAACACAAAATGGCAGGTTTACATTTTCTAAGAGGTAGATATTATGAGATATCTAGTAAATAAAATCCAAAAATCCTTTTGGAGAAGAAATTGTTACCATGTTCAAATGACAATTGAGTAACTTAATGAAAGAAGAACTGCCCAAGAACAAAGAGAGACTCTTCCCCCCCCCCCCAAAAAAAAAGAGGAAAATTTTGAGGTGAAATTTGAAATCAGTCATCAGGAAGCTCATGGCTATGTGAGTGCTAGTTAAATACTATGTCAGAAATCACATTAGTTTCAGGTGATCACCTCTGTAGAGGTAACCAGAACTCTTCAACTTAAATAGCTACAGTATATTTTTCCAACTAGGCATCTGTTCTTTCTCAAGTCCTTGAGTCTGATAATGCTTGGCTTTGCTGAGTTCTACTTCATTGAATGTTCAATTCTGCAGAAGGCTTCAGGAATAACTACCTCTAAAATTGAAGCATATCTTTTTAATACTTCCCCATTTCTCATAACTTGATTAGCCACATCTATAAAGGGAACCCTAAGAAGACAACATCACCACACACACAAAAAAAAATATTTCTGAGTTAAACACGGAGGAAAGTCAACTGAGTTAGTCACTCTTTGCTGTCTTTCTGCCTTTGTAGGCTTAGCAGTAAATGATATTTCTATGGTTATATAGTTTTATGCCTTTTAAAGTTATGTGAGTTTCTGGAGCAGAGCCAGACCATTTTCTTGGATGCCTCTAGATTGCCCATTAAAGGAGATATTATATACCTTAACTTGAATGGCAAACTCCTGGAACATATGGCCTTAGTTTTTTCTAAAGCTTAATGCTGTCACATGTAGCATTTAATTTTAAAAATAAATATGCTCCAGGAGGTAGTTTTAATGTTGAATCCATTAAATATGTAACTGTTTGGCTCATATCTTGATGTTCATTTGTTGAAAAGTTCAGGTCCTGGGGGTGTTTGCTTTTTCAAAGAGATATGTGGCTTAGCACAGTATTGCTCCCCATCAATAATGTAGGACTCTACTGCTTTTTTATTTTTGAATGATTTCCAAATGTACTAGGACCTCTACAGTAGTCAGGACCTCATTTATTTTCATAACAGGGATTTACTAGTGATTTCAATTGTACTATTTGAATTGGCCCACAGCCACCTGTACCCTAAATTTCCTCTGGGCTATTTTGAGGCATCCCAGAGAAATATGAAATGGTAACTAGCAAAAGAAAAAAAAAAGTCCTTTTATTCCAGCAATGGCAGCAGAGACTAACTGCATAGCCAAATGTTTGGCTCAATATAGGGAATGGAAGGCACCATTTAAAGCCAGGTTCCAGGCTGTTTTAAGGATTATATTTCTGTCATCACAACATCTCCTTGACAGTCTTGCCAACTGAAAACTTCTCAGTGATTCAATTCTCCTGGAGCATATATTTTCCAGCTTCTGGAAACAATCTACTGGAGTCTCTCCTTTCCTCACTGTAAAACCCCAAAGATGGTTCCATTTCTAGACATATGTATGAAAATAGATTACTTACAACCAGCCCATTTTCCACAGCTGGGTATGATGCCAGCAATTTGATTCTGAAATGAACCAGGAGAGACTAAGTCCCCATTGGCTCCTGAGAAGTGACTCCTACTTATTGAATAAAAACACATACATTTTTTTGTCAAGATGATGCTAATGTGGCCCAAATGAGATTCAGATAAGTAATATGTCACTACAAATTGTTAACTTAAAAACAGCACCAATCACTCATCTTTACATGTAGAAACATTGGAGAAGCATTCTCTTGGTGTCCAATAACAAAGCTAAAAATATCAGTTTAAGTCTCAAGCAAACACCTGCAGAAAATGCTGAGTTTATACCCAAGTCAACTTGCTATTCTCACCCAAAGTGGGGACACTTTTTCCTCCTGATATTAGGGTTAGCACAAATATTCCTAATGGAGAAGCTGAAATTATCAATACATCAGATCTGGGGCAGGAACTGATGTGGCAATTACACTGCCAGACAGACCTTTCCAGCAGGGCTTCCATTGAGCTTTGTACAAAAGATTTACTAAAAGGGGAAAATGAAATAATGGATTAGGCTATCCCATACATGAAAAATGGTGACAATAGTACCATCAGTGTGTGACCATGGGACCAGACAGGTAGTAGGTGAGGCATCCATGAAAAAGATTCAGGCATCCTGGAGACTGTCAGCAAAGCTTATAACATAATGCTTCATCTTAGGGACAAGGTTGAGTTGGAGAATGAAAACCAGAAGCTTCGAAGGAAAACCTAATATGGCAACCCCCTCTCTCCACTTTCTCTAGAGCCTAAATTTCTTAGTTTCTGTCAATATTCTCATGACTTTTTTTGCTTAAGTGCATTATCTTGACATATGTTGCTACTTTTGCTTTTGCTGTTTTATTTCAAGTCAATGAGTCTGCTTTCTAGCCTCACTCAGGAAAGTTTAGAAGTGAATGCTGTCATAGTGCTCCATTTCCTGTGACCACAGTTCCCACACATGGTTTTCTGTTCTGCAATTTAAACAGCACTTAATAATTGAGTGGTTCTGCAAACCAGTTCTGGGCCTTTGTTTAAGCCACTGTCATCTCTATTGCAGCAAAAGGCAAAGATGGCTACAGAGAGGCAGTAGAGAGCTGTGCAGACAGCCCAAGCAGACCAGTCCTTCATGGCTATAGGCCATAGCCCTGCAATCTGGGCAGATCCCTGGGTAACATCTCTGAGACGCTTTAAGCAGAGAAAACTAAAAAGTAATCTCACCACACCTCAGAGATACACCTCACAAACAGGCATGATCCGTGTGGCACTTCCCAGCTCCTACGTAATGACAAAGGATGGGGAGGGAAGAAGACATGCAAATAGTTACTAAATATTCTTGGTATAGTTTGTCTCAGAAATGGAAGCGGTTTTACAGTTATATTTCTGCAGAACATCCAGAAGTTTGGGGGGAAAAAAACAACTTTTAGGTAGTCTTGAGGTCTTCAAAGACTGAATGTAAAGAGATCATACCATTTTTGATTTTTAATCGATGGGTAGTTACAGTAGAATTGCACAGGAACAGGGGAGGGATAAATGCATAGAGGGAGGAGGGGGCAGTGCCATTTATATGAACATCCTTTGAATCTTTAAAATAAATTATATAGGTTGAACACAGAAGTTCATGCTACTTGATGTAAGCAACGAGGATCAAATTTTGTGGAACTCATAATCCACAAGTCTCCAGGTATCCTGCCTCATCTTCATTGGGCTATCAGGTTTTGTTGTACATCTTGGTAGCCCTTAAAAACTGGTGGTATGGCCACAGGTAGATCCTTGCTGGAGAGAGACAGATATATGGATTCCATCAGCTTCTTCCGGGGAGCTGCCCCATCGCAGGGAGGGCACAGGTGATATGCTCATTCAGGCTCTCTTTTACTCAGCTAGCAGGGTCAAACAGCAGTTTCCAGGTCCTCATGGCCAATAATCTTATAGTTTAGGCGACTTTCAAGGTAAGCAGCTAAATCTGGGTCCCCAGCTTGCTGTGCTCTGTCTTGAGGTGTCTTACCCTATAGGCAAAACAATGGAAAGAAACAGAATGAGATGGAATAAAGTCACAGAAACAAAGATCCTTATGGATCACTTGCAGTAAGGGCCAGTCACCAATAAGGATCTTCCCATGTTTACATTAGTAGTCACAAGATACTCTCAAACCTATTATGTGAAACAAGTTTTGCATTAAATAAATGAAATAGAAATAGAAGACTATCACTGTGGATGGATGGGGTTCACATCTAGGGTTGTAACCTTGAAAAAAAAAAGGGAAAGAGACAGCACTGAATAGATGAAAGGGAAACTAGGCATTTAAATATCTAACTTAGGAGTTCATCTTATACCAATATTTGGGAAGGAACAAGCAGAAACTCAGAGGAAAAAATAACTATAAACAATCTAAGGGGGTTTGAAGTCTTTTGTTAAATTCCTCCCCTACCCCACCCATTTTATAACATTATTTTCTCAAAAAAAATGTCAACTTCCAACTATAAAAATGATGGATGCTGATTAAAGAAAACCTGAGAAAGTAAAAAAGGATAAAAGGGACATAAAAATCACCAATAATTCCTTTAAACTAAGAAAACTGCTATTAACCTTCCATAGAGTAATTATTCTTGTCTTTTTATAGGTCTTGCATAACTTTATAAAAAATAAAATCATATTTATGTATTACTTTTTTTCACTTAGCAATATATCCAAGTTTTAATGTCATTAAATGCTCTCCTACATGTCTATTTTAATTATCCTTTAATCTTGTGTAATTTACTATGCTGTTGTATGTATGCATACCTACTAATACACACATACTTAAAATAAGTTAATGAAAGAATTTAGGATTCTTTTGTTTTGTTTTGTTTTGGGGTCACACCCGGCAGCATTCAGGGATTACTCTTGGCTCTACGTTCTGAAATCGCTCCTGGCAGACTCAGGGGACAATATGGGATTCAGGGATTTGCATGCAAATCAAATGCCCTACCTCCATGCTATTTCTCCGACCCCAGAATTTAGGATTCTTTAGGATGCATATAAATACTATTTAACACCTCAGGAACTTCTAATTTGGTTCAGTGATACATTTTTATCTACCTAAGAATTAATATTAAATTCTAAGGAAAGGATAGAGAGACATGATCATTGTATCACAATAAATAATTTCATAAATTCAACAAAAATTATTCAAAAATTTTCAGCTATCACAATGGATAATGCTGACCAAAATTAAGTCTGTTCCTATGTCCCTAGTAGTCTACAAGGGTATATATGCTGGGGACCAGAAATAAGTAACAACAGTTTTGAACTCTTACAAATTCTACTTTTTTTGTTGGGACTTAGCATTTAGTCATTAGCTTAAAGTTCCTATAATAGTTTTATTCAATATGTTTACTTCTTAGTTGACTCTTGGTTTTATTGTATTGAGATTAATACTATCTTAGTTCAGACAGATTGATATTTGAGTTGCTTTTTAAGGAATTGCTTTTTATCATGAGACTTTCTCAAGGTAGTACTCAAAAAAAAATATCCAGGACAGGGTTCAATAATAATAATCATATTAATCTTTCTCCTAGCATCAAATGATACTAGAGAAAAGTGAAAATATTCTTCTAAAAAGAAGGAAACATCGATATATTATATTATCTCATATTTATTCAAAGCCTAATGTAAGTAAAAACTTATTTAAAGTAAAACATTTAAAAAATGAGAACAAAAATCAGACATACCCATCTGTGAAGAGAATTTATTAAAACTTTAACATTTAGGGACTCGATTATGAGATCATTAGTGATTTGGAGGCTATTTTTCTGCTTTGCTAGAATTAAATTTTCTATATAATAATGCACTATACATATAAATAACATGAACAACATAGTCATATGATTATGCATTTAGCATATTTAAATAATAACTATCATAAACAAATCCATTTGCATTTCAATTAATATCCTATGCACACATAATAAAAACAGTAAGAAATCTCTAAGTATGTTAAGTTCATTAATCCTATTCAAAAACCAGAAAGACACAAAAGGGAGGTATTCTCCTAGGGCCAGGTCTCCTGATCAGTGTTTTGTTCTTTCTTCTAATTTGGCATACTGCTTCTCTTTTCCTTTAAATGATCTGAGTTGGCTTGAGTATAAGACCATCTTTTGTTTGATAAATCGGCAGCTTCTCTGCACCTAACTCAATAAGACCATCCCTCTATCCAAGATCCTAAAATGTGTGGGCGCTGCTTGTAAGATTTGCATTTCTCTTGGGGCCCTGGAAATAGCATGGAGGTAAGGCGTTTACCTTTCATGCAAAAGGTCATCAGTTCGAATCCCGGTACCCCATATGGTCCCC
>PVKC010018499.1:0-19610 GCA_004027635.1 Crocidura indochinensis
TCTGACCTACACTGATGGCAATTCCATGTGGTTCATAGCATTGACTGTTTCATTAATGAGCAAATCAAGACCCAAAACAGGAAAGCCACTTATTCAAAGTCTCAAGGGTAAAACAGAGATTCCCACTTGGACTCATGTGTGTGTGTGTGTGTGTGTGTGTGTGTGTGTGTGTGTGTGTGTGCGCGCGCGCGCGCGCGCACGCAGGAAACATTTCCCTCACCTACTTCCCCCTTCACTGCTGGGCTTTGTTTTGTAAAAAGGAATGTAGACTTTGATGTATCAAAGAACAACCCAACTTAGAGTTTGAGACTCAAGAGAGGGATTCACTCAATGCCTCCTCTGAGCAGTCTGAGGGATTGAGATCTCAGTTGATTCTTAGAAGAAAGAATGTGCAGAGTGTAGTTACAGGTTCGAGGAAGTAAATACACCCACAGTTTCTGACTTGTGATGCTACTCAGGGTAGGGATCCACAGGGAACAGGCCACATTTGCTTTTGGAGGTCAGTTATCATCTGCAAATATAGTGCCAGTGGTGGAGGATGGATACAGGACTGATTCCTAACTTGAAACTCTGCCCGGCCATAGCTTCCCAAGTTCTTTCCCAAAATCCCAGAAGTTTCTAGACAGAGTAAGACCAAACTCCCAAGCCACAGCTAATGGTCCCTGGGTCCCTGATGGACACAAATCCAATGAGACATTGAGAACAACACTGGTCACTTTCAATGATGACCACAATCACCTGAAGGATGAGAGCAGATAGGACCAGGCTTTAAGACACAGTACAGAGGTTGAAGGCAGGATGAGCTTGAGATGATGATGTTCCATTCCACCAGCTCAGCAGTGCCTGTCAGCAGCCAGTTGTCAGGAATTTCTGTTCTCTGCCCCCCAGAGAACCCCAGCTGCCACATTCTTATGCACCAAAAAGTCCAAACATTTTCTCTCTCCCCCAAGGGACACCTGGACCCAAGGACTCCCATCTGACACCTCGTGGCTTCCTGCTAGCACTCACCGCTCTTACCATTTCTGATTTAATAGCTATCACAAGGCCTCTTCTCAAAGTCCCCGTTGAGCAGTCAAAATGAAGCCAAACTGCAAATCAGCAATTACCCAGCTTTCTTCATTTTCTCTCCAGTTTTGGCAGATGGATGAGATGAGCGAGAGTCAGGGAGTTAATATCTGAAGCTCCTTCCCTGGTAGCACCAGCTCTGCACGTCTCTTGTCTTTTGTGCAAGTTTAATAAAATAAATTTTGAATATCAATAAAGTGCGTCCTATTTTTCTTGGCATGTCCCGGCCCTGCTCCATCCTTCTATTGCAGAAGTCTGCTACAGAGAGATCACTTTCCACAGATCATTGATGTGGTGCCACGAGGGCTGCAGATGATTTGCTAAAATGCTCCAAAGGTATTCAAATTTCTTTAAAGAAGAAATTCAATTTATGTGCATTTATATTACAATGTCTGTCAGGAAGAAAGGTTATAATCACCAGCATATTTTAGATTTACATTTTCTTCTGTCCATGAGGTAATGGTATCAGAGGGAAACTATGAAGCTGAGAGTTGAATTGGACGCATGGTCCTATTTTCATTGCTGCTAAAAGCAGGTTTTTGAAGTTCGGGAGGGAAGCATATGTTAGCATATGTTAGGGAAATAGCAAGAACAGGAGGCTGGGTGGCTGAGAGTTTCAAAACATTTGTCTTTCCTTCTGGCCTCTCCATGTGGGGCACAGACAGGCGGTTCCTCTCCACCTCGATCCCTCAGAACTCAATGGGATTTTCAGCACCTGACAGAGGCTAAGAACAGAGAGAACCTAGTCCAAAGAGAGGAGGGTGCTCCCACAGCACAGGTTTAATGACCTTTTTAGGTCTATGTTCAAACTGAACACATTCTTTTTTTTTTTTTTTTTTGGTTTTTGTGTCACACCCGGCAGTGCTCAGGGGTTACTCCTGGCTCCATGCTCAGAAATTGCTCCTGGCAGGCACGGGGGACCACATGGGGCACCGGGATTCAAACCGATGACCTTTCACATGAAAGGCAAGCGCCTTACCTCCATGCTATCTCCCGGGCCCCTGAACACATTCTTTTTATAAAAAAATTTTGTTTTAAATCTTTAACTTCTTCTAGCACTTTCTTCTGGGAAATTATAACAATTATAGGTTCTCTAGAAGCTTCAATTCTCTGATCATCTAACAGATCAGTTCACCAAGATGGCAGCTGAACCTGCCTTTGGTGTAAACTCCTGGCTGACATCTGTTTTCTGCTTGAGACCCATGGCCAATTAGAGACCCTACTAGAATTGAATCCAATGGGGTTGACTCCCCAGATTATGGCGTTCATCCTGTCGCCTTGGGCCATCCAGATGGTGACCACACTCGTGTTTCTTAAGTCATGCTCCTTCAAGCCTAGATCTGTAGATGCTAAGGGGACAGGTGTCCAACTGCAAAACTCATCAGGTTCTTGTCATCCCTTTCTTCTGCTCCGTGGAAGACACTTGAATCTTAGCCTTACTGCTTTCACTTATGTATGAAAAGGATTGGGTGACGAAAGGTAAAACCTTTTCCCAACTTCTCTTCTAAGTTGAGAAATGAAGTTTCCAGGAGGTAAAGAGATACAGAGGATATAGCACTTGCTTTGCACTCTGTTGACCTCCAACAACACATATGGTCTCTTGAGCCTGCCAGGAATGAGTCTGAGTGTAGAGCCAGGAGTAAGCCCTAAGCACTGCAGCATGTAGCCCCCAAAACAAGAAAACAAAAAAAGAAGGAATCTCCTTGTTGATTTTTAACAGTATTTTTAACTGAATGTCACCACTTCTTTCATCATGTTTCATCTCATACAGATGTACTTACTAGTGTATGTTGGATCATAATTTATAGAAACTATTCAAACCTATAAACATCTAAAATTTTTAAAATAATCTTAATTTATCTTTCAGAAATATCACCCAGAGTTGACAAGTATTAACATTTTGATATATATATCTTTTTATATATGTGTATACATAAGTAATATGATGATATATTTATATAAATATATTTTAATAAAGATAAAACAATAATCAATGTTTAGTCATATACTGATTTATTCATATATTGATTCACAATAGACTTATTTTTCCAGTAACCCTTTATATCACTGACTAGTGTTCTAAAACATAGTTTTAATAGCTGCATAGCATTCCCTTCTATGGCTGTACCTTAAAGCAATTAACCAATCCCTTTATTTTATTGTTGTTTTGAGTCACATCTGGTAGTGCTCAGGGCTTACCCCTGGTTCTGTGCTCCGAAATCACTCCTGATAAGATCTGGGGATCATATAGGGTATTGAGGATCCAACTCAGGTGGGTTGCACACAAGACAAGCTTCTTACCCTTTGTAATATTTCTCTGTCCTCCCTTGCACCAATCAATTTTGTTATACATTTAGATTATATCCAGTTTTTTCACTAGCATCACTGATGCCACTATGCACATCCATGCATTCAATCTTTGCTTGTCTTCATGATTATTCATGATTATTTAGAACACAGTCCCAACATGAAATTTCAGTGTCACAGGGTATATAAGGTTTTTTTTGGGGGGGGGTCATGATTGCTACATTGTCTTCAGTTGTATCATTTATTTTCCCTATAACCAAGCACAGCAGGATATTCTATATTTCATTGAATAGAGCTCTAACCTAATTAATTAAGGGAAATGCTGATAACTTTCTGCTCCACTTGGAGAAATATGGGCAATAGTTTTCCTGAGAACTTAGACTCCTCCTGGGCAATAGAAGAAAAGCCACTTTTAGTTAATAGAAAAGGGTCTTGGCTAAGTCTATAACCTATAATTAGGTGTTCAAGAGTGTTCAAGAGCCTTTGGTGTAAGAAGAGATCTGAGGTCCTTATTTTATTTCTGCATCCTCCACAATCACTTAACACTAATATACCGCTTGAATATGATTTAATTAACACAAATGGAAGTAACAGTGCCAGTGTGTTAAATTTGGTAAGATGGAAACCGTTGAGTGGGACATGAACATGAAAGGAAAGAAATTTTTTGTGTGTTTTAAAAGAAAAAAATGATCTATATAAGATGCTGGGTAGAATAACACAGTAGAAATCCACCAACAGAGAAATAGAGAAGAGAATTTGAGTAAACAAAAATACATAGATTGGTGTCAAACAATAGCACTTTCTATTTCTCATGGTTCTGTGAGATGGTTGGGCAGTTATTATAGATTTCATCTGGACTCAGGAGAGTCCACAACCACCCTCACTCTGCCAGCTGTAGTGCTTATGCAACTTTCAGTGTCCCTCTCACCTCCTGGAAAGCCAGATTGACTTTTCTGTGTGGACTCTCAGGATGAGTTCCACCAGTTGCTGTAAACCTTCAGGACTAGGTTCCTATTCACTTCATCTTCTTTTCATTTCCTTTTTTTTTTTGGTTTTTGGGGTCACACCCGGCAGTGCTCAGGGGTTACTCCTGACTCCATGCTCACAAATTGCTCCTGGAAGGCACGGGGGACCATATGGGGCACCGGGATTCGAACCGATGACCTTTTGCATGAAAGGCAAACGCCTTACCTCCATGCTATCTCCCGGGCCCTTCATTTTCATCTGTTAAGATACAGGTGTGATTTTCCACTTGGGATGTTTTTAAGTGTGCAATTCAGGCTATTCACTTTGTTGTCTCCATTGCTATCACCTATACACAGAACTTTTCCAGTTTTTCAAATAGAAACATCCCCCAATTAGCACAACCTCTATGTACTCCCCTCTCTCCAGGAACTAAAAACTGCCATTTGACTGTGATCCAGTTCCTCTTGCATATGTTGTATGCAGAAGTCAGACTAATTGCCAGAAGTTGGAGGAATACATCCTCCCTCTGCCACAGAAGCAAAGTAGGAAGATGTGACAGAAACCAGAAAATGACCCAAAGGGCTAAAGTACATGGTCTACATGAAAGAGACCCAAATTCAATCCCTAGACCACACTTGGGAGTAACCCCCAAGCAATGCCAGATGTAGATCCCAAATTTTTTAAAAAATCAATAATAATAAAATAATAAAGTTAGAATGATGGGAACAGAAGCACAATGACATTTCCTAGAACGCTGGTGGAAAGTAAAGGACAGGGAATGTGAGCATTTCTGTGCCACCTGCATGCCGGGGAGAATATTGATTCTTCTTGCACCATCAACATCATGGTGTAACTAAACAGAAGCCAAACCTATCATTATTATAAAGGTCAAAAGCCAGTTAACTTATTTGAAAAAGTTAAATTCCTCCAAATTGTATCAAAAGTAGCATAGTATGAAGATCTCAATATATAAGAACAGCAACACAGAAAATAGCTTAGAAAATTCTCAGACAATAAGTTAATAATCCCATTGTGTAACAATTTGTACAAAAGTTCCTCCACTGAAATATTTTTCATTAATACTATTAACCATTTAATTTTAACAAGTCATATAAAATAAACTATTTTGGTCCTGCTAATGGGTCAGTTTGGGAGGATGAGGAACTAAGGGCAATAATGGAGGGAATGTTACTGGTGGTGGGATTGGTGTCAGAATATTAACTGCCAGAAACAATTTCATTATGAACAACATTTTAAACCACATACTTAAATAAAGTCATAAAAAACGAAAAGGTGTATGGATAGGAGGAGGGACACGGAATCCTAATCCCTTGAACCCCATCCCATACCAGGAAAAAAAAAAAGTTGCATTCCCTAACATCAAGGAGCTTTATTCCATATCACTGCTTGCCTTGTCTCAATAGCAAAATGGAAATCACAGATCACATCTTGGCATGGGGAGACAATGAACTCGTGTTTGTGAAAGTCATTAAAAAATAAAAAGGAAAAACATTCGAAGTCTCGCTCCTTCCTCCTTCCCCGGGTGATCGCTTTCAAGTAGCCACATACCCCCTTTCTGGTGTCCAATTTTCCCTTTTCTTCCCATCTGGGGTCACTGACAATGGCCTTGTCTTTGCTTTATTTGATCTCTCTCTGAAGTAAAGCCAGGTGCCCCCAAAAGACTAAAAGCTAAGTTTACCAGGATGCTTCCTGGTACATTTTGATTTCAAAGTGCACTGTGGGTTCTTAATGCTTGTTAAACAGTAACAACGACCACAACAGAAATAGCTGGGCTGTCCCTACCTCCTGCTATTGCTATTCTCCTCTGCCCTGTTAGCAGAGGATGAGCAGAGGCAGAATAAGGCCTCTTCCAAGGCTCTGTGTACCAAGGCAAGAGAAGGTAACTCCCAGCCCTGGTTTCTGTGTCTTATAAGATTTGGCGATGTCAGTCCTGGGATTAGGCCAGTCCTATACGAGAGATTTATGGGATAAGATGGTGTATCTACTCCTCTTCCCATAATTGTGAATTTGACTTCACATCTGGCAGTGCTCAGTGTTTACTCCTAGCTCTGTGCTTAGGGATCACTCCTGATGGTGTTCAGGGGATAGTAAGTGGTGCTAGGGATTAAAATAAGGTCAGTTATACAATGAGGCAAAAAAGACACCATGATCCCTGTGTTATCTTTCTGGCTCCCATTGTGACTTTTTACATTTTATTTTGATTTTTCTTAATGACCTTGACTTATTATCTTGATGATCAAGTTTTATGGGGTAAAATTTTAGGGGTAAAATTTAGTGCCTGGGACCAGTACCTTCCCCTCCTTACATTGGTCATGGCCCTAGACCCCAGTGTTAACCCCATGGGATCACCTGAGATTAAATGCAGTGACCAGACATGTCCATTTTTCACCTCATGTCTTGAGGTTTTCATTATTTTATTTTTATTTAAATTCTGTGATTTACAAGATTGTTTATAATACAGTTGGTTCAGGCATTTAAGCATTCAAAGTCCCAATACCAACGCCACCACCAGTGAGACATTCTCTCTCTCCACCAATGTAACCACCTCAAAGCCTGCCCCTTAGTGGGCATAAACAAATTTACTTCATATTACTCGTTACAAAATGGCAAATGGAATTATCAGAAAATAGGTCAGTAAAAGTCAATTTGTGGTCATTGTTTGCTATATCACACAATAGTTGATCTTAATAGTGGTCTTCTGGGAATTTACTACATTGGTGGTGCTGGTTGAGCTGAGGGTAATATTTCTGTGCTCACCTTACCAATGTCTGCCTGCCTGTAAGACAGCATGAAGCTGGGTCCCCAGAGTCAGTTTAGTCTTCTTGACCATTTCCCACTGTATAGACCCATGATGGGGTGGGCAAGTAAAAGTTCATTTAATCCCAATTAAGATGAGGTTTCTCTGTTACATGCTGCTATCTTTAGAAATGTCCCCACCAACTAGACAACCAAAGTTGCCCCTCTTTGCAACCCCCATAGTTTAGACAAAGCCCTATTATTGCACACTGGCCCTGTCCGTCACATTGCTGTGGGCAACCTGAGATTCTCTTTTTGTTAATTCTCCATCTCCCCAACCCAGAGAGGAAAGGGATGTGATCCCATCCTGTCTGGCCTATGACCTTCAGTCCCTGCCCACCCCAAGGGAACCTGACCAAACAAAAGAGCAGAAGGGAAGTGCCAGTCATATCGCTAGGGGACCTGCATGCAGGTTCCACTCTGTCTTAGGTGGGGTGTTCTCAAATGGTGCTCAGGGACCCAAGAACCACCCCTGGTAAGCTCAGCCAACTGAGAGATTTAGGGTTAGGGGCCAGGATCAATTATGCAAAGCCAAGGTTTGAAATCATTCATCCTGACCTTCACCCAGTCTTTGAATGTCACCTTTCTGCTCTACACATGTAGATCTGTGTCCACACTCACACTACCATCGCTATAGGGAGTGTAGAAAGAAATTGCTTCTACCAAGACTTGACTCATAGAAAATGTGGGCTCGGGAGATAGCATGGAGGTAAGATGTTTGCCTTTCATGCAGAAAGGTCATTGGTTCGAATCCCGGTGCCCCATATGGTCCCCCGTGCCTGCCAGGAGCAATTTCTGAGCATGGAGCCAGGAGTAACCCCTGAGCACTGCCGGGTGTGACCCAAAAAAACAAAATAAATAAATAAAAAATAAAATAAAATAAATAAAATGCTCCAGAAACAGTTACTGGAGCCTTTTCTCACCCAAGTCAATGGCAAAGGAAGAATATTTGGGCTTCTCAACATATACAATGTTTTCAGACTGGTAGGGTCATGCTTGCTAGGACAAGAGAACAGTCTTGTGCCCTGGGGGGTTAGTCACCTCCCTGGCATTTCTCACAAAATGCTGGTAGTAGAATACCCCAGTATGACAAGCAAAAAATTCATCTCATACTTTACAAAATGTCCCTCAAAGGGCAAAATTGTACCCTGAGTGACAAATACTAATAGAGGCTATCACCCCAAATTGGGGGTTAGGGTATTCCAAAGATGATCAGGAAGCTTAGGGTCTCTCCCAGCAATCCTCAGCCACCTGGACTGGCAGTTTTACTTGAGGAACTGAGAATGTTTCTGCATCTCTGGTTCTATAGAGTTGGAGATCACGACAAACCAACAGTGCTTGGGGTGTGCAGGGCCACACCCAGAAATGCTCTGGGGACCATATGGTGTTAAAGACTGAACTGGAGTTGGCCACCTGGTAGTCATATCTTAGTCTCTGTGCTAAGCTCTGACCTCCAATTTATTTGTTTGAAAGCAACATCTGACTGTGCTTCATACTTGCCCCTTGCACTATGCTCAGGGACCACTCCTGGCAGTGTCCCAGAAACAATAGACAGTTCCAAAGATCTGAACTTGAAAATAAGGCAAGCACTATCTCTCCTCTACTATCTTTTTGTTTTAGCCCTGAAATTAAAAAAAAAATAAGAACAACCTAAAAGAATTGTGACTGTGTGGACACAAATTAGAATGACTGGATATACTGAGTGAAGTCAGTCAGTAAAAAAAGGGATAGATACAGAATAATCTCTTTCAAAAACACAGTCACTATGTCTGCATTTGGCCAATACCATAGACTCTACTCTGTTCTTGGAAGATAATGAAAAATTATGAGCACACCAGTCATGCAGCAGAAAGCTGGCAATCTTGAGAGGAGTGTGTGGGCCAAGTCACTGCTCTGCTGAAGTCATGCCTGCTACACCCATCACCCATAATGGCCCTGCTTCAGCACTGCTCTACCATGGGATTATGGGCTTTATTTGTTTCGACCTCAATCAGTATATGCATTGTTACTCACTGGATGGAATTATCTTTTTTGTTTGTTTGTTTGTTTGTTTGGGGCCACACCCGATGAGGGATTACTCCTAGCTATGCGCTCAGAAATCCCTTTGTACTGTGCTCAGGGACCACTCCTGGCGGTGTCCAGCAAACAGTACACAGTTCCAAAGATTTGAACTTGCAGATGGGATGCTGGGGGATCAAACAATAGTCCATCCTAGGCTAGCATCAGCAAAGCAAACACCTTATCGCTTTGTGCCACCGCTCAGCCCCTGGATGGGATTATCTTTGAATGTAGAACCACAGATCAGTGTTGAGACCAGACGGTTCCACCTTCCCGGTAGGACCCTCAGATTAAAAACTCGGATGGTAGAGGAAGTGAGCCCTTACATTTTCCCGGTCCTCTGGGAGCTAGCAACTTGGAGCTGGGGCCTACTAGGAGCAAAGAGTAATATGCGAAACTCCTGAAAATCCTTTGCTTTCTACATGTGTGTGTGTGAATTATTTTCCAGACCACCATTTAATTCCAGACCCACGTCTCTCCAGTGTTCTGGTGTTGGAACCTGAGGAATTAATTCAATATTCTACTGCCCTCTTCAAAAACACCAATCTGACCAAAAGTCTAAGTATGCCTATATTTGAGATGACATCCCTAGAACTCTTATGGAATGAGTGCTGGAACCCTTCCTTTGCTTTCTCATACTTTCAGAAGCCTTGGTAGCCGATAGCACACCCCACAAAAGCCACAATATCAGTAGTCGTGCTTGGAATTCCTGGACAACTCCAATTTTTTTTCAATACTGTCATCCCTGTAGGAACCAATGTATATGCCAATGTGTTTTTGAAGCCACCTAATGTTCAGAAACAAAAGAAGTAATGGAATGATCAACAAGTAACAAGAGCTTACTAAACTTCTGACAATGATTTAATGAACTTCATTGCAAGATACAGAAATTTTCACAAATTTTCTTGTTGCTTGACTCTTATTTTTCTTTTGTTACTTTTTTTTAAATAATTTTGTTCCCATTTATCTGGAAAATGTATTAGGATTAACTGTCAACTATGTGATATATTGTCTTTAAATACAATAACTTATACTTAAAAAAAGTCTCTCATATACAGGACTTAAAGATACACAACAAGGTTAGCAACAAAGGTGCAAAGTCAACATGAAAACAGAACTGATCTACACAACTGAGTTGCAGGGGAATTGAGAAAAGAAGGGGGTATACTGTGGTATTGTTGGAATTATGTGCATGAGAAATCATTATTATCAGCATTTGAAACCACAGAATCTTAATCAATAAAAATTTAAAATAAAATAGGAAAATACTAACAAGGGCATTATGCTAATGGAGTACTGGAAGTAAAAGCTTCCCGGCTCCAGCCTGTGTTTTAGTCTGTCCCTGAAATGCCATCTTCCCACAGGGTAACTGTTACTACTGCTCCTGAGACTCAGAGACTTCATGCAAGGACTCTCTCTGTGGGAGCAGGGGATACCTCTAGAACAGGCATCTTACCTCAGCTGCATTCAGATGTTCTTCTTGAGCTTTAATTTTCCTGCAAATTTCTAGTTGAAAAATCTCAACCAACTCTACCCTCCTCCCCACACCCCACCAAATGAGAAGATCTCTACCCTTTGCCATGGTAGCATCTGGAAGGCTCATGGGTGGGGACTGATTAGGAGAAGGCATGCTGGAACAGGTATATTCTGTTAAAAAAGATCCCTGCCAAATTGAATTCACCCTTGCCCTGTTCGTTTTGGTCAAAAGGCAGAGCTGGCTCTCCATGCTTCATTGGAACAGAGATGACTGTCTACAGAGCCTAAGTGCAGCATGTGGAGACTTCGGTGACCAGAGTCTTACTTATCTGATTTCTAAAACCTCCTTAAGAAAACAGCACTAGAAGGGCAGGACCAATAGTATAGCATAAGGGCATTTACCTTGCATGCTAGTGAACCACATACTGAGCTCCACCAGGAGTTATCTCTGAACATAGAGCCAGGAGAAATACTTGAGCACTATCGTGTGCAGCCCCAAAACAATACAAGAAAATAAGTAAACAGTCTTTGGGCCATCCATAAACTCTGGCCACCTCTCTGCTCCCTGGAAACCTAGAAGAGGGGAGAAGACACTAAGTCCTCCAAGGAACATCATCTGAGACTTGCTAGAAAAGCTACTTCTCAGATCTGCCACTAGCTCTATTTAACCTAAACCTCTGGAGTAAGGCTCAGAGATATTTTCATTGTTGTGTTATTCAAGAACTCTCCTTGGGAGGCTGATGTCATTGGTTTGTTCCCTCTGTGCTTCAGCCCTTCCCTTCACTGACTTCATGACTTACAGGAGAAGGAATTTTGGGCCAGAGGGGTGGCTCAAAGGGGTAGAACACATTTCTGACATGCAGAGGCCCACAGTTTGATCCTCAGTGCCACATGTTCTCCCATGCACCATTGGGTATGGTTATGATGACTTTAGCAGGGCCCAGCCTGATCACTGGTAGGTTCAACCAAAGTAGTATTCTTGTTAATGGCCACCAAGTTGTTTGACTCTTGGATACAAACACAGTTGGAAGGAATGGGGAAGAGTGGTGTAGAGGGTGGAGGGAAAAGACTGAGTGTAGCACAGAGTGCACCAGTGTGCAGTGCAATAAATAGGGAACAGGAATTAGTGCATGACCAAAAAGGCCACTGTCTCTTCTTGGGTCCAAACTCCTGCCATGTCACTCTGCTGAAGTTCACCTAATCTGTGGCTTCTGCTATGCCATCTGAAGAACCCGAGACAGACCTTCTATAATCTGCCCCCTGTTTATGTGCAGCCACATCCCACCCTCTGTGGTAACAGTCACTTTCAGCTCCTATTTTCTGCCTAGTCCCTCTTTAGCTCCAGATGCTGATGGGTCCCTTCCCTTCTATGAAGACAGACTCACCTGCAGGGAATTGCTCTGAAGAGATCAGCCCCAGAGGTCAATAACAATCTATACACCCTTTTCCACCTAACTGTACTGTAAAATCTAACCAACTGACTTGCTCCAACACCACTGCATGACCAGTCAACTCCAAAAGAGTTGTTAAGAAATTGACCCTGAGAATGATCTGGAGAAATACTGTAGTGGGTAGGGTACTTGCCTCTAACTGAGATCATTCAATCCCAGGCACCTCATATGATCCTCCAAGTACTATCAGAAATGATCCCTGAGTACAAAATCAGGAGTAATCCCTGAGTACAACTGGCTCCATGGATATACTCCTACCTGTCAGAAGCATACTTGAAAATCCCAAGTCTTGGAGAAAAACTCTCCTCTGTCTCCCATTGTCTCAACCCTGCTCTATTCAAGGTAGTGCCTCTGTCTTTCCTTCCAAAGGCTTCCTATTGTGTCTAGGCAGACATTCCTAATGGTTGCCTCTGTAAAGTCTCTGAGTTGCATTAATCTCATGACTGAGGCACTGTCCCTTTTTCTGGAGGAAAAATCCAGGGCTTTATTCCAGCTCTGACTCATGAATAAAGATATCTGCTAATTATCACCCAGCCTGCTTTAATATTTAGCCAGCACCTTTGTCAGAAAGTACTCACTTACAACTTTTAAAAACTGTTTCATAGAAGCAATATGGTATCATGACGTATGAGTGGCTCTGCACCATCCAACGCAACTTTTAGGTGTCTTCCTCCAGCTTCCCAAATGACAGCAGGCCTAGGCTTTGCAGAGCCTGCAGGCAGCTCCCAAAGCAATGAACATTAAGCTTTGCAGTAACAGGTGAATGGCCCTGAGCTGGAAGTGTCCACAGGCTGCCAAGGTCATGGGAAGCAGAGGGAAGCAGCTGGAGAAACACTGTGGGGATAGGGAGTTACTGGACAAGAAGAATTAGTCTGAGGGGGCACATAATCAAAAGAAGGCCAGCCGCAGAGCTGAACCAGTGACGTGGAATAAGGCTGGGTTAGGTGCCAACTTCTGGTGAAATGACACATGTTTCTGCTTTAAGTGATCGGTTTGGACTTTTAACGTTGAAGATTAAAATTAAGTGCATTACCATAGATCAGTTTACAGGGATTTGGTACATCTGTTTTGGAAATGTAAAACAACACTGAGTAACATCATTATATGTATCGCCAGAGTGGGGGTGTGGTATCAGCCCTGCCAGGGACCCCTCCCTGCCCTACTGCATTCCTCAGTTCTCTCCCAACGCAGAGAGGATGGAGCTCCTAGAAGCTGGGAGCCCAAAGTCAGCATTTCTTGAAGACTCCTACCTCGGCACGCATCCTATCCCTTTTCTCCTCTCCCACTAACCTGGCCTAACACCCCACCACAAAGTGCCTGCCAAGAGTTTCCACTGACAACACCCCCCCCAACCCAGCTAGTAGAAAGACTCATTGCATCCATAATGAACAAACGGTTTCTGGTTTGCTATTTACACTGCTCTCTGGGCGAGAAAACAAGTCTTCCAACTGAAGCACTCCAATTTCTACTATTTATCTAAGATTACACGTATAATCCCATAATAAAACCCCGCTGCCCAGAGAGCCCTGATTGCCTGCAGATGTGCCCCAGCCCACACATCCACAACGCCAAAGTGTCCCCCGTTTGCTCCAAGATGGACCTCTGACCCAGGAAGCTCACCCAGTGGTGGAAGTGCCTTGCTAGGGAAGGGGAATCTGGGCTGGGACAGAGCCCGAGGCTGACTTCAGGTCACACCAGGCAGGCTGATGAAGTTTGGCCCCCTCTGCCTGCCATCCTGACACATGAAAATAAAATGCTTGCCTAATGGGGCTTGGCACTGCATCAGGAAAATACCTCATCTGAATTTTTATTCCACTGACAAATGATGTGTGTTCCTGCCTTTATCTGGCTGTGTCTATTAAATATCTGAGTGTGGTCAAAATTTCTTACTCCACTCGTTTCTCTAGGCCCCTCTTAAAGAAAAAAAAAAAAAACAATCTGAGACTTAAGCAAATGAAGTCTACCTGTTCCCTCTCAGCCCTCCTGGAAACTGCTGGGCCCTTCTGCATCCTCTCACGTAATCATCTCAGTTCTCCTTTGATTTGTCTCTCAATATACTGTTTAAAAATGTAACCCAATCACCAGGCCCAACAAGCAGTCTGTTTATTATTACTTTTGATAGAAAGGTTCATAACACCCTGTAACGTGTGTGCATTTTTTATTCTGTTTGGCTACTAGACACTGAAACCATTTGGGACATTTATTAAAATGCATTCAGCCGCTCTTTAGGAGGAGGTTAATGTGGGATTTATGCCTCTGCGGTGTGCAGTGCGCAGAGCGGTAATAATGCTTGTTTAGTACTTAGTTCACGTACAAAATGGTTGGCTATAAAAATCGAAGGAATACAAAGATGGGCTAAGAAAGCAGAGAACTGGAGGCTCATCTCTTCAGTTTGGTGGGGGACTGGAATAGAGCACCAGAAGAGAAGAAATTTATTTTTGTGGGAAATCTGATCCTCTGTATGAGACAAGGTGGGGCATTGGGGGCTTTGGAGAGGTTCAGATCCGCATCCTAACAAGGGGGAGCCTGCACCTTCTGGCTTGAACAGGAGAGGCTTCAGTACCACCTGGCTTCCTGCATAGCTCCCTAAATTTTCCCCAAGGCCTCTCCTTAAGGATAACCAAACCTGCAGTTTGTGAGGGGGAAACTTGGGACCAAACACAAGCCTAGGTTTGACCTATCTGGCATCCAGAACATACAGACCTGTGAAAAGGGGAAAACCATTCCAAGCCTCTTTCTGGGGTGCCCAGGTGGTGGAGTTTAGTGAAGACAGAATAGGATGCTTCTTTCACTTGCAAGTGATGTGCTCATTTTCGAAGAGGTGGGAAAACAAAGTCAACCAGGTAAGTCAAGTTGTTTTCAAAAGGTTTCTGGACTCAGGTCCTGTACACTTGTTTCTGTCTGGCCTGAAGTGAGGCCAGTCTAAGTTGAGTTCTGGTGGCAGAGGACAAGATGGGTGAAGGCCGAAGATGCTAAGCAAAAGAACACCCCCTTCTCTGTCCCTTTTTCTGTGGACCCCTGTATGAAATTGTCCCCCTAAAAAAACCCCAAGGTGGGAATAGTGCCTTGGATTTTAGTATAAAGTATGTCTTTCAGTCTAAATAGGCAGCAAACATGTACCAGGAAAGGCTAGAATATAACAGTTGAGTTATTCTAGATGCAGAGGGTAGCACAGGCAAAAATAGTGTAGGAAGTTGTCATGACTTTAGTCTTTAGGGACACCTGCTGATTAACATGTGAAATATTCCAGCTCTTTTCATTATGTACCCATTGACAATGATGGGCCTACTATCTGTCTTTAGTATTTCTGTCAACTGAAACAGTGTCTAATATGTTAGGAACCAGGGTCGAACAGCAATATTGAATTGAATAATGGCAGTCTGTGAGCTCACTTGGGCTGCTCAGGTGAACCCAAAGCTTGTACCACCCTTGTGTGTTCGTTTTGTCTCTGTGATCAAACCCCACTGGACAGATGGATGGAGGCCAATGGTATCAATCTAACTAACTGACTTTACTGTGACCAATTGCCACACTCTAAATCACCCCCAAACCCCTAGCTAGACCAACCTCGACCTCCTTGTGCCTTCTGCACCCCCTGGTGTATACACACTTCCAATCCTTCCCCAGCTTCCTACAGGCTTCGCTCCCCTGCCCCCACCCTAAAGCCAGCACCTTTAAAAGCTTTTCATTGAATTCATAATGCACAGACCACAGAAGGTCATGAGAAAGCTGTGGGGAGAGGTGCAAAACCCACTGTGGATTGAGATTTGGTTAATGGGTCCTCTGGCTTCAGAAGCTCTTGCTACGTGCCTGGAGTGTATTGGAGGAATTATTCTCGGGGACCATGTGTGCTCCTGGCACCTTGGCCCCAGCATGTGTATTAGATATGTCCCAGGGCAGGGTGTTTTGCTCCTGTTATGTTCAGGATGACGGATGTTTCCACAGCTGCAAACTGGATGCTTTTGTGAGAAGCTGGGAGCTTGTGGAGAAGCCTGGGGAGCCTAGGATTGGTGCTAAAATGGAAAAAGAGGGAAGACAGCAGAGATGCCTCTAGACAGCATCAGGGCAAATGACAAGTATAAGCAAGACAAATGGAGTGAGCCTCTACTGGCATTCTAACAGGCAAAGCATTTAACTGAAAATATACCAAGTAAATAAATTAAAGCTGGCAGAACCCCACTGTGCGGCTCTCCGAGAATTCACTAAAGCCAGCAAGTGCTGTGGGTCGCTCTACTCCAGGCACATGCACCACCTTGCTTGTTCCTGGCCTCAATTCTCCAGCTCAGATGGGATGACCCGCATGGATGGAAATAAGAAGAGGTAGGAAGATGAAGTCACTGGCTGGTACAGAGAATTGGGTCCTGAAAGCCCAACCATACCGATCAAATTTGTTTTTTCTGCCCTATGCCTCAGCACTCTATTCTTCACATTTAGACTCGAAATAAGGTTTTAAATCCACCTGCCCAAGAAAATTGCTCAACACCTTTGCTTCATTCACAGCTCAGACCAATGAAATCAGAACTTGTAGCAATAGGGCACCAGACCTGGGTCTTTCCTCGAAGTTTTCACTTCCCCTTCCCCAACTAAAGGAGTGCTAGACTTGTAAAAAGGTTCTTATAGTGGAGTTCTCTAGATCAATGAGACAAACTCTAATACTTTGCTAGTATATTTTGGAGTTTACATGGAAAGTTTTATTAATGATAGGGAAGACATGATGATAACTACACCAAAACCAAAGTTCAAAATAAAATTTATTTATTTATTTATTTATTTATTTTTTGTGGTTTTTGGTTCACACCCAGCAGTGCTCAGGGGTTACTCCTGGCTCCATGCTCAGAAATTGCTCCTGGCAGGCACAGGGGACCATATGGGCACCGGCATTCGAACTGATGACCTTTCGCATGAAAGGCAAACGCCTTACCTCCATGTTATCTCCCGGGCCCCATCAAAATAAAATTTAATGCATTCTATTTTAAATGCAAAGTTGAAAACATATTTATGTAAATGAGAATAGACATTAGATTCTACTGCATTAAATGATTTGAATTTATTTATGTAGGTTAAAATTTTAGTGCAATCAATCATCACAAATTTGTTTTTATTGATATATTTTCTGATAATTCCATTTGCCATTCCTTTAAGTCTTGTTGGAACAAGCAATATGAAGTCAATCTATCCTACTAAGGAGAGATATAAGGGAAACTGAGGAAATTGTTAGAGGACAGTCACACAGGTCATGGGACTACTTTTTGAATGTGTATGTCTGAAACAACTATATTATGAAAAATTTCGTATATTATGGTGATTTTTGTTTGTTTGTTTGTTTGTTTGTTTGTTTTGGTTATTGGACCACGACCAGCAGGACTCAGGGGCTACTCCTGACTATGTGCTCAGAAATCGCTACTGGCAGGTTCAGAGGACCATATAGGATACCAGGGATTGAACCCAGGTTCATCCTGGGTCTACCATATGCAAGGCAAACACCCTGCCACTGTGCTATCACCCAGGCCCCTCTATCATGGTGTTTTAATTTAAGAAAATTAAATACAAGTTTTATAGCTAGACTCTAGAATTAGTGAAGCAGAAATTTGAGAAGGGGTGAGAAAGTCTAGAAACTTTTTACACTAGTCTAAAAGTAAACCAAAGTTGAAAAAACACTGCTCTAAATGGGGGAGGGTTGCCAGAACATGAGTTTATTTTTTAAGGTATACTCTAGAAGTGGAATTGCTAGATATTTCTTATTTTCATTTTTCATTTTTCAAGAGCCAGTTGTTCATAGTCACACCATTTTTGTAAGCCCTACAAAAGAACCAAGATTCCAATTTCTTTACCTCCTCAGCAGTATTTGTCTGCTGTGGATGTTTTTGATAATAATCTTCCTGATGCGTGGGGGTAATGTGTTTGGATTTGGATCTCCCTGATGATCATTGACAGAAAACCTGGTTTTCACTTGTAAGCCATTCGTATATGCCAATATATGTTCGGCATTACTCATCAAAAAAAAATTCCGGTAAATACCATTGGCATAAAAGTAAATAAATAAATGTGTTCTACAATAAATTCCACTTTTTGGAAACTATCTCCAAGATATAAAAACCTTAGTTGTAAAGGATGCCTATCTTTCTTACTGCACTTAGTATAGTAGCCAAGATATGGAAACAACACATATGTCCAACTACGGATCAATGGATCAAAAAATTATGGTAATTGTACATACTGGAATACTATGTAGCTCTAAGAAAGAACTAAAACATGCATTTTCAGAGACATAGATGGAATTAAAAGATATCCATCAAAAGGAAAAAAGTTAAGTATGTTAAGGTAAGTATAGAGTGATGTGGGACTTAAAGATCCCACAGCAAAGTAGCTAGGAAGATGTAAAGACAATGAACATGATGAATAAACTGATTTACATAGTTGAGTTGAGGAGGGTGAAAGGGAGAGAGGATGGGGTCCTGGAAGGAGAGAAGTGGGTACACTAGTAATGGATATTGTGTTGGAACTATGCCATGAGAAAACACTGTTAATAGTAACATAAACCAAAAAGAAAAAATAATGTGTTCTAGACACCCAGTGGTTACTGAGCAACCATCAAGGGAAGGAAATGAAGCCTGTGTTGCAACATGGACCAGCCTAAAGTATATTATGCTGAGTGAAACAGGCCAGAAAGACAAAGTTCCATTTATGTGAGGTTCCTAAAATAGTCACGTTTATTCACTCAAGACTAGAATAAGGGCTGCCAAGGACTGAGGGGATTAGGGAAAATGGGAAAGGATTAATCAATAGGCATAGTTTCAGTTCAATAAGATAAATACATCATAGAAGGCTGCCTACTTCTAACACTGACTCTACAGTCAACAAAAAAAAATGTTACACACTTAAAATGTATCACAAGGATATATGTCATGTGTGATCTCATTCCAATGTTAAAGATGTATCAACGATTATAATAAACAAGTAATTAAAAACATGACTTTTTCTAGACTGTAAACTATAAAAGTAGGGACCGCATAAGTTTCATTCACTTCTGTAGACCAAGTTCCAAGCCCCAAGTTTTATAGAATGAATGAATGAACTTGCAAGCTATGTTGGACTGTTTCTATTTCTTTAAAAAAAAAGTTTGTCCGCCCTACTGCGTCCTACTGGGGGAACTGTGAACTGTGGGGACTCTCTTTCTCTGCTGCTCTCTTTGCTGAATTCCTGGAGCTCCCCCCAAAGAACAGAGCCCTGAGAAGTGAACCAGAGGTCGCTGCAAGCTGGGGCTGCCAGCGGACTAATCAGTGAGTAAGAACCGGCTGGCTAAGGAGATTCCCAATTGGAGAGCTGGTTGCTCCTCCTATGGGAGACTCCGCCCTACTGCGTCCTACTGGGGGAACTGTGAACTGTGGGGACTCTCTTTCTCTGCTGCTTTCTTTGCTGAATTCTTGGAGCCCCAGAAGAGCTCTTTCTAACCGATAAACCCCATCACAA
>PVKC010018500.1:0-19513 GCA_004027635.1 Crocidura indochinensis
TTTATCTGAAATAAAGAAAAGACTTTTTATATGTTTTCAAGAGAGAGATACTTACATAAGTCTATGTACTATGCATAAGCAAATATGAATATGTAGTCATCAACCGCCTAAATTCAAAATCTAAAAATTACTCACACTTCGCTGTTCTTTTCAAATGTAATGATTTTGTAGTCAACAATATGTTAATTACTGATGGTCTATAGACAATCCTTAGACATGATATGGCCAAATAGCTTTAAAATATAATCACCTGTAGAATTTCAAATTAATTTTTCTGATACCAATGGATATAGAAATATCAAAACATCATAATTATGAACCACAGGTTATCTAAATTTAAGAAAGCTAATTATCATGAATGCTGATTGTAATTGCTCCTGGATGAAAATGGACAAAATATTGCTTGCCCTAAACTTCTATCAACAGCATATGACTGCCCATGTTGTGTGTCTCTTTCCTCCTATTTTCCTCTAAATCATCTGGTGTGTTTTTATTTCTCCAGCCTTCTGTGATGATTAATAATGAGATTTTTATTTTCTAAAATTCCTGTAATTTTGTGTAAATTAGAAGCACTTCATAAACTATACTGACTGAAATAAATGAAATTTCCAATATGTGACTGCTTTACCAGCACAATAGTAGTATTCCACTGTATTCCACTTCCTCCTTCTGACTGTAGGTCAAGAAGACCAGTGGATTCAAGAATGTCAGTGATCCTTGTAGTCCAGTGTTCCCTGTTGAGTTCCTTATTTCATTAAAAGTTGCACAGTTGTGGTTTCAATCCTGCCATTGCTCTCACATTATTCTTGTGTAAAGAAAAATTTCATTGATATTATCATTGATTTGGGAAAGCTGCTTTAGCTAATGCTAGGATGATATATAATTTTGCTTCTTTTACAAACAGATATATAGAGCAATGTGTTCATATCCTAGGAAGCTCTGAAAAAATTAATTTTAGCATTTGTATGTGACTATGTATGTGCCTGATAATATAGATGATATATTTTCTTATTTTAAACACTGTGGTTACAAGGTTGTTAATATACAGTAGGTTTCATTTCACAGATACAAATTTGTTCATGATTGAGTTTTAGTTATGCAATGTATAACTCCCTTCCCTCCTGCCTTACCTCTGTTTCCTCATTCCCTCTCCCTCTCACCCTTTTATCTATTCCTCCCTTTCCTTCTTTTTATCCTCTTTTAAACACTATGGTGTCCAATATTTTACTGAGGGTGTCATGCCTATTCTTGTCCCAAGTGATCCTTCCCAACTATCTTTGCCAGAGTGGTTCCTTTTCTGCATAAATGCACTCCTCCATTGTTTGTGGAAAGCTTCCTACCATGGACTGGTTCACCTGCTCTCTTTTTTCTTTGGGTTCCATAAATGACCATGAACATCCTGTTTCTATCCCTCTACCTTTGACTAATTTTGCTCAGCATAATACAAAACATACACATCCATATATACCAAAATTGTATGACTCCATTTTTTCTAACAGCTACACTATATTCCATTTTGTAGGTGCATCATATTCCATGTAGGTGTATCTCATATTTTGTAGGTGTATCTCATCTGTACTTGGGCATTGTGGTTGTTTCCATTTTCTGACTATTGTTAATAGTCCTGTGATGAACATAGGAATGCAATGGACTTATCTAATTTGTGCTTTTAGACTTCTAGGGTATATTCCTAGGAGTGGTATTGTTGAGTCATATAAGTTCAATTTCTAGTTTTTCAAGAATATCCATATTATTTTCCAAAAAGGCTAAACCAGTCAGCATTTCTACTACAAGAGATTTTCTTTCTCCCTACATCTACATCAGCACTAGTTGTTCTTTGTCCTTTGTAATGTATGCCAGTCTCTATGTTATGAGATATCTTATTGTTTTAATATGCATTTTATGATGAATAACAATGTGCAACATTTCTTATGTGCCTTTTGTCCTTCTCTATTTCTTCTTTGATGGAATGTTTGTTTATTTCTTTTCCTCATTTTTTGAATGGGTTTATATATTTTTTACTAATCTTTACTAGTACATAATATTTTTAATATTTATATTTTTAATATTAACCTCTTATCAGATGAATATTGGGTAAATAGTTTCTTCCATTTCATGGGAAATCTTATTATCCTCATCACCATTTTCTTTGAGGTACAGAAGACTCTTAGTTAAATGCATTATCATTTGTTTATGTCTGTTTTTGTTTGGCCAATGGTGTTTCATCTTCAAAGATGACTTTAGATTCGATGTCATGGAGAGTTCTGCCTACATTTTTTTCTATGTACCTAATGGTTACAAATCTGATATCAAGGTCTTTAATCCATTTTTTGTACATAGCATTAAAGAAAGGTCTGAGTTCACATTTTTGCATGTAGCTGACCAGTTTTCCTAACACAACTTGTAGAAGAGGCTTTCCTTGCTCCACTTATACTTTTTCCCCTTGTATAAAAAAGTAATTGATCATATACCTCTTGCTATATTCCAGCTGACACTGGGTTCTATTTATCTCTTTCTTCTCACCAAGAATACATTTTGAATTATTTATTAAAAGGCTGCCAAAATTTATGAGAGTGTATTTTGTTTTTGAAGCCTGCTTAAGATTCTAGAAATCAAATGTTCTTGATGTATTTGTTTTTAGTTTGAGTAGTGACTTAACTCTGAAACCATTTGGTTGGAAGACTATCATTAGCATTTAAGTGTTAGAGTAAAATGTCATGTCTCATATAGGTGTATACCATACTATATTCCCCAAATTAAAGTTTTAGTGTCATTTACCATGTCATCTAATAGAAATTTATGTCATTTGTGGTGGCAACATAACACATGTGTTAAGATTATCTTTGAAAGATGTGTGCAAATGTCAAATACTCTGTGCTTCATTTTTGTTGGATTCTGGTTTTTAGTTTTCTTATGATCATCCAGTGCCTATTCAAGGTATACTTTCTTTCTATTACCTTTGTAAATCCACATGCCAGACCCACAATTACTGCTATACACAGCTTGAATGTAAAACAAAATCCTTGACTTCTGCCACATGAAACTAAGTGGTTATATTTTTGTATAAATACTGTATATATTTATAATATGTAACATATATTATATATATTACCTATTTATGATTTTATTAAAGAGTTATCTTTGGTAGCTGTTTTATTATCATTTGTTTTTTGATTTTTGGGTCACACCCAGCAGCGCTCAGGGGTTACTCCTGGCTCTATGCGCAGAAATCACTCCTGGTAGGCTCGGGGAACCATATGGGATGCCGGGATTCGAAGCACCGACCTTGTGCATGCAACGCAAACACCTTACCTCCATGCTATCTCTCCAGCTCCTATTATCACTTTTTAAAGATAAAATTCTTTTCTTTGGGGCCAGAGAATAGTACAGTGGTAGAGCTTTTACCTTACACATGGTGGACCCAGGATGGACTTTGAGTCAATCCCCTGGCCTCCCATATGGTCCCCCAAGCCAGAAGTCTCAATACTATTTACTCTAGGTCCCATAAAGTTAGCCACTTGCTTTCCTCTCAGCAACCTGTGTTTAATCCTAAAAACTACAAATGGTTCCCCAAGCATCAATAAAGTGTAAAAACACTGAGTCACAATTTGGTGTGACCAAACATATAAAATAAAATAAATCAAAATAAACTAATCCAAAAAAAAACCAAGAAGGAGAAAGAAAGAGAAAGAGGGAGAGAGAGGGAAAGAGACAGGAGAGGGAGAGAGAGGGAAAGAGACAGGGAGAGGGAGAGAGACAGGGAGAGAGACAGGGAGAGGGAGAGAGACAGGGAGAGAGACAGAGAGAGACAGGGAGAAGGAGAGAGAGAGAGGGAGAGAGACAGGGCGAGGGAGATAGAAAGGGAGAGGGAGAGAGAAAGGGAGAGGGAGAGAGAGAGAAAGAGAGAGCGAGCGAGAGAGAGAGAGAAGGAGAGAGAGAGAGAACTTTGTGGCTAGAGTGATAGCACAGCAGTAGGGAGTTTGTCTTGCATGCGGATGAGCCAGGAAGGAACTCAATTTGATCCCAGGCATCCCATATGGTCTTCCGATCCAGGACAGATTTCTGAGCATGTAGCCAGGAGTAATTTCCGAACATCAAAAAACGAAAGAAAAAGAAAATGTGAAAGAGAAAACCTTGAAAATTAAATGTCGATGTAGCTGCCATTAATGTGCTTAGAATTCCTGTGAAATTTAGGTGTTACAATAACTCAACTGTTGTCATGGGTCAATCAGTTCATCTTAATGCTGCAAGCCAGTTCTTCCTTGCTGCATTCTCCAGATCTCAACAATTAGCTTTATGACTAGAGCACATAATTATTCTGAATATCACCAACATAATGAAGGATTAGAATTCAGAGAACAAAGTGGATTGCTCTTTTCTTTTGAGAATTTTCTTTTTTCACAACTTCATGTTTCTCAAGATTCTCTTTTCTTCACTCCTACTCTAATATATATTATATATAATCTAGTCTAATATAAATTATATGTGATATTTTAATATATAGTCAAGTAATTTATATAATATATAATAGAGATATCCCTCACAATAACATATCCTTAAGGAATGTGAAAATAAGTATAGGAAAAATGAAGATTTTAATAAGTTCTTTAATGCTGAAAAATCAATCCCTATAACAAATTTATTGTTTTAAAAATGATTTATAGTCATTCTTCTTGGATAAATTTCTTACTGATGCATAAATACAATAGCTATTTCTACAGGAGTTTAACTATAATATGGATTATCTGAATTGGTTTTGGGATAATAACGTTTTTTTTTTCTGGTCTTAAATATATGTGTTCTCAAGATAAGACTGTTTCTATGCATTCAATGGAGAAATTAAACACTGATGTTCAATGCATTTAATGGAAAGTTATTTTTGATGTATCATTTTAAGATACATTTAATAAATTGCACTTAAATTGCACTTTAAATTGACTTAAATTTGAGGAAATAATTGAGAAAGTAAGATCTCACAGGCTAGAGATGTTTTCATGATTTTTGAATAAAGTTACAGACCTTGAGCTTAAATATTTTTATTTTTCAAGAGAAAAAATCCTTCCATCCATGATCTATATTTTTGCCATTACACTGTGCTTATTTAGACAGAGTAACGAGTAAACTTTGACAGGCTGACTGAATAAGAAAATAATTTTGCATGTTACTCTGGCCTTACTGGAAACTAAAGTATTACTAAACAAGAACTGGGCACTGTATGGGATAAGGTGATATGCATGGCACCCTCATTGACAATAGTGCAAACCACAAGAAAGAAAAAAGAAAGAGTGAGAGAGAAAAGCAAATGCTTGGCCCAGAGATAGGAAGGGGTGAAGTGTGGGAGGGAAATGAGGTATATTGATAGCGAGAAAGTCACACTGGTGAAGGGTGGTGTACATTCTATATACTGTGACCACATACTTAAATAAAGTAACCATGTGCTTAAATAAATTATTATTAAAAATAAAAATTATAGCTGTAACTGTCTGGCGGTGGTGGACCAATGACCATGTTGGCAAAGAGTGAAAAATGGGGCTCAGAGGTACAAGAAAATTTTCTAGGAGCAAAATATTGTTACAGCTTGTTTATTGCAGGTGGGGACAAGATAACTATACAGAACTGTGAAAAATAGAAGTGATGAGATTGCCTATATGGGAAAGGTAGGTAGAAGTGAAAGGTTATTAATTGTTGCCCATCAATCAGGTGGTATTTTTCAGATGTGTATTGTTGCATGTCGACTGACATGGCTTAGGGAAAAGCAGGATGTGGGCCAAGCCAATTGACGCAAGATACTTCCTGCCTTTACCCAGGCTGCATCTTCCCCTTTTTATTTACAAAGTGGAGTTGGACAAAGCATTGTAACTTGTAGTGTGTGTGTGGAACAGGGTTCATATCTATAAACTGTGAACTGGTTCACCATCACATGGGTCATCTTTCTTTGCTTTTTTGTGTTTTCGGGCCACACCTGTTTGATGCTTAGGGGTTATTTCTGGCTAAGTGCTCAGAAATTGTCCCTGGCTTAGGGAGACCATATGGGACGCTAGGGGATTGAACCGCAGTTGCGAACTTTCCTTAGCTAGCACTTGCAAGGCAGACACCTTACCTCTAGCGCCACCTCGCCATCCCCGAGTCATCTTTCTTAAAAGGGTTTTAAATTCTATACAACATCTTTAATGATGCAGAGTGTTTTACTAAAAAGTTTGCAAATTCCCATAATGTAAGTCCCCATAAAAGATCAGGATGTGGTGAATAGTTATGGGGTTGTTTTTCATGGGGGGTGGAATGTGACAAGGAGCCTGGTAAGAGTCAATTCTTCATTCCTAAGGCTTGGAGTCTATACACAGGCAACTGGTCTGTATTTCTTCTTTGAAAAAACGTCTGTCATATCTCCTCCCTACCTTTGAATGGAGTTAGATGTTTTTCCTGATATGCTTTGCATATCTTAGATAGTAAACCATTATCAGGTTTATATTAGTGCTGAGGAAATAGACATTTCTTCAGTTTAACTACAGATTCAAATCCCAGAACAATGAATTTAACATGTGACTCACTTTCTGGTAGAGTGCCATATAACGGTAGCTTGATTCCAGAATTTTATAACTATACAACAAAGACAACAAAAGTGATCATTGACTTGTCCATTATCTGTTTTATATCTAAAAACTGAACTGTTTCTCATGCTATTATCCATGTCAGAGACTCTAAGACTATATTCAGGTTCAATAATTGAATAGGAAGATATATAACAAGTTGTAATACTTTTATTTATTTTATTTTATTTATTTATTTTGTTTTATGAGCCACAGTCTTCAGCACTCTGTGGTCACTCCTGGCTCTCTACTCAGAAATCAATTCTGACCGGTGGAGAACTATATGGGATGTTGGGGATTTAAACTGGTCAGTCCCAGGTTGGCTGTGTGAAAGGCAAACACACCTACCCTCTGTGTTATCACTCCACCCCATAGACATGTCTTTTAGTAAATGGATGCATATATAAATAATCAAAAATAATATTCATGGGACAGGAGTAATAACAGAGTGGTAGGGCATTTGCCTTGCACATGGCTGACTCAGGCAGATCTGGGTTTGATACACAGAGTCTCATATGGTCCCCCAAGTCAGGAGTGATTTCTGTGTGCATAGCCAGGAGTAAACCCTGAGCATCACTGGGTGTGGCCCCAAAACAACAAAAATATTAATATTTATGATCTAAGAATAGGACATAAAGATAATAGGTTTTAGGTATATACTCTCAGTGAAGTTGTATTGGAATATTCTTTTCTCTCTTAGTGATTAAATATGACACAAATGCAAGATGTTGGCAACTAGAGACACAAAAATGAACCTTAGTGTCTGGAGTTTATTTTGCAGATCAGTCATATTGTCATACAGCATATATATGTATATATATGTATATATGTATATATATATATATATATATATATATATATATATATATATATATACCTGACCTCGGCAATAAATCTCAGTCCTTTAGAGAAATATATGTTGTTCACTATAAATCACACTTTAACACAAACTGGCCAAACTTTGACTCAATGAGGTTCAAAGCCTCAGATATATAAATTGACTTATCATGCAGAATACAAACTAAGAATTAGTTTCCCTGAATTTGGATAAGGACTAGTTTTATAAATATATCATTTATAGAAACATGGGAATTTTTTCTATTAGAGGCATAATAAACTAGAGATTGATTAAATGGCCTTTTATTCTTTTACTATAGATATGTAAACTAGAATGCTGATTTGAAGATGTTCATTTTTAAGCAAGGATAATCAGGAGATATAAAATAGCCATAGGCAAGCATTATATGAGTTCTAGTGTCTATTTAACAACTTGGCACTGTCACTTTTACATCTTAATGTAAATGTTATATAACTTCTCTATTTAACTTTAATTACTTATTTGAAGACTGGGACCTTAATACTATCCACCATAAATATATATTCTAAGGCATATATAATTTAATTTAAATAAAACATTTACTATGGTGCTCAGTGAATCTTGATAGTGGCCAAATAAATATAGATACCAGATATAAACATTATAGTTTTAATCTCCTAAGAGGATATGTTATTTTCCAGAGTTGGGCCCCACTAGGGAACTACTCAGTGGTATCTGAAAATTGATATACAGTGTACTCAGACATAAGAAAGACAGTGATTCTAATATTTTGTGTTTGCATAAGGGATATAAAAGATGAGAATTGTTCACAGGCTGGGCTTTATGTAACTAAAACTCTAGAAAAACATAGCACATACAATTTTTATTGGAAAGTGCTATTTTTATTTGAGTGGGGGGATTGGCCACACCCGGTGATGCTCAGGGGTTAATCCTGGCTATGAATTCAGAAATCGCTCTTGGCTTGGGGACCATATGGGACTCTGTAAAATAGAACAAAGGTCCGTCCTAGGCTAGCGACAAGCCATACACCTTATCACTTAGTGCCACCGTTCTAGCCCTAGAAAGCATTATTCTGATCAATTTATATGAAAACCGGGGATATCTAGAAAAAAAAGGAAAGCCATAATAGATACGTGGAGAAGTTTAGAATTAAACATTTCAGTGGAATACTCAGTTGACCTAGTAAATTCACAGTTGACTTTAAAATTCAGTTGATCCTGAAGATTTCCCATCAAAATTCAAGAAAGACAAAGGGGAAATACTTTGTATTCCTATTGCCAAACTGTTAAATCTTTCCTGCCTTGAGTTGACACCCACCCTTCGATAACGCAATTCAGATTAAATTGATTGGAATTTAAGGGAAGGCTGGATCAATAAGTATAGTACCTATGGAAATTTCAAAGGCTCTTTACTTGAAAGTTTCTTTATTTTCATCACTTTGAAATTCTTTGTAATATTACAAAAGACTCCATATATTAACTTTAACTGGAATCACAAATTATGTACTTGGCCATCTCTAAAAACTGGCTTTTTGTCATTACTTTCAATAGTTAGAATTATTTTATTTGTTTCTAAAGGGGTATTTAGGATGTGCCACTCAATATTGTCCACTTCTAGTTTATTTAAAAGATCATTAGTTACGTCCAATAAAAAATGCACGCGTGCACACACACACACATACACACACACGCACACTCTAGGAAAATGAAACTGGCTATAAAGAAAAATTTCAAACTTTTTCCTCTAAGTTGAGTTCTGCTTCATAGTCTGGCTTCTTGAAATATAAGATCTGCTATTTTCAGTTATTTGATTTACTATTTATAACTTAAAACTTAGCCAATGACAAAAGGAGGTAGAATAATGAGAAATTTTCTTCATTCAGTAGTCTTTCAGAAATTTCTGCCATTTGGTGTACTTAAGGTATGCACAATGAGAAAGCAGATGTTAGATAAAAGAAGGATGCATTTGTTTCCCTGAGTATTCAGCTTGTTAACTTGATGGAAGTTTTCTGTATTATTTGCTATTCAAGCACAATACCATAAAACAAATTTATTTCTTTTCATATCTTTGAAGTACCCTTTCTTTAAACATATGCTTATTTAATGAAGTACTTATAAAAAACATAACGTTCTTTAACAATAGACCAAGTGATTTTGATATTTATAGGGAGTAATAAATAACACTTACTAGATAAAACAATTGCACAAATTTAACTTATATTAATAAAGTCATAATAATCAATACAGTGTATCAATGGAATAAAAATAAGACATGAAATGTAATAGAATTAATGTGGAGCCTAGAGCAGAATGGACTCGATATTGTCGCCTACTATTAAGGGAGCCATTTCCTGCTTCTCTGCTGTTTCCATTTTCAAAAAATCTCATGGGTCTCTCACAGCTCAATTAACGACTCCCAGGACCATTAGAAACCATAAATACCACCCTAGGACACCTGGCCATAGCAGATATCTTGTTAGGGCTAGGATAGCAGAACCTGTGGAAATCCCTCCACCCCTGCAGATGCTAAAAGTCAGCAAGATGAAACAGTTCTTCCATAAACTCTATATAAACTTGCATAGATGACGGGGGATTGTCTTTTGCTGGAGGTGTGCTAGTAAATGGAATAAAGCTTTGCTTTGCTTTGCTTTGTTTCAATTGTGTGGTTTTATCCTTCAACTTCAAAATCTAACATTTGGAGACTTGTCCAGGATAGAATGAAATTGACCACACAATTGAAACAAATGTCCAATAGACACATGAAATATTTGCACCATCACTCATCATTAGGGAAATACAAATCAAGACAACAATGGGGTACCACCTTACACATCAAAAATAACTGGACCAATCTCTGTTGGCGGGTATGCAGTAGAAAGGAACTCTCATCCCCTGCTGGTGGGAATGCTGCCTGGTTCAACCCCTATGGGAAATAGTATGAAAGGTGCTTAGTAAACTCAGACTTGAGCTGCCATATGATTCAGCAATCGCACTCCTGGGTATCTACCTGCAAGATGGAATATTCATCACAAAGTATGTATGCACTCCATTATCACAGTATTCAGTACAATAGCCAACATTTGGAAACAACCTTGATTCCCAACAACAGATGAGTGGTACTTATACACAATGAAATACTAGATATAGTAGTTAGAAACGATACAATAATGGCTTTTGCAGCAACATGGATAGATATTGAAAATATTATGTTAAACGAAGTAAACCAGAAGAAGGTTAAATACAGAATGATAACATCTCTTTGAGGTATTTAGAATATATACCACATTTACATATAATACTCCAGCAACAAATACAAGGGTTGAAAGGGTAGAAACTCCAAACATTGTAGGTACCACCATATAACAAGAAGTGTTCAAACAAAGTGGAAGAGGCAACACAAAGACACGAATACCTATTATAACCTAAAACAAACAAACAAACAAAAACCAGCAACTGGGGCCGGAGAGATAACATGGAGTTAAGACCTTGCATGCAGAAGGTCCGTGGTTCAAATCCCTGTATCCCATATAGTCCCCTGAGCCTGCCAGGAGCGATTTCTGAGCATAGAGCCAGAAGTAACCCCTGAGTGCTGCCTGATTGGAAGACCATATGGTATACCAAGGGATTAAACCGCGGTTCGTCCTGGGCCAGCTGTGTGCAAGGCAAACACTCTACAACTGTGCCATCACTCAGGCTCCAAGAGGTGGTTTTTCTTAGCATCCAGAATAGATTCCATATATCATGGCATAGAGATATCTACTGGAAGAACCACTAAAATGGCTGAAATTCCGCCTTCCCCAGGCTGATCATGCTGTTTCTCTCCCTTTAATGCAGATTAAGAGAACAAAGTCCATCATTGCAAACTTCTCAAAAAAACCTATTTTGTCCTCCCATTAGAATTCATAGAGCTCAATTTCTCCTCCTACTCCTTATCTTGATAACTTCCTCTTCATCAACAACCTTCTTTGCAATCTTCCTCCACTCATCATCTACCCCAGAGAGTTTCCAGTAGTGAGAAGCCCATCTCACACCAGAATGGTTACCTATATGAACCAGTAAGGGAGAAGAAGAGAGAGCTTGAGGGAGGGCATCTACGGGAGTGTGAGGGAAACAGTAAGAGTGATAGCAGAAAAATGAAGAGAAATCAGTTGTGCTCCTTCCTCCCTGTTTGGGAAGTCAAAATGCCTAGGGGAAAAGCTTGTGTGTATACACTCTTTTCATTATATATATATAATTGGAAGCAACAACACAAACCTTTTTCTTAGAAACTCTCAGAGCTGATCCAACTCCTTGAATCTGTTTTCATGACCCATCAGCCCACCTGAGTTAACATTCAGTAGCTTTTATGGCTCTTTTCAAAGCAGAGGAGAGACATAGATTCCAGAGGGAAGCATGCAGAGAGATCATAGAAAGGGTGAACTGCTTCATGGATGAACAGGCTTTAAATAAGATCTGCCCCCAGGAAACACAGAACACAATACTCTTGAAGGTAAGGTGTTGGGTTATACCTTATTTTACCCAAGAGAAAGATCATTCCTGATCTCTTTGTATGTTTGTTTACAACTTGGATTTACCCCATACCAAAGGTTACCTTACTTGTAAACCTGGATAGGTTTACTGCCCTACCTAGGAGTGGTCTCTGTACTCATTTCTGGCAGGCAGCTTGGGCTCTCCATACTAGAGAGAAGACTGCCAGACTGCATTTCACCTTCAGCCTGGTTTGTGACCCTGACTCAGACTCGTTCGCCTAGGTTTGGAGATACGGTGTGTGGGGTGATTTTACAACTGGTACCTGAACAGTGACCTAGGACCCAGGGATCACAGAAGAATGCAACAACGGTGAGTGACTCTGTTAATTTATCACCATGATGGCCACCCGAGCTGACTGAATGTGCTGTGCTTTTCACTGAAACATCTGTGAACATGGCTACTGTATTGAATGGCTTCATGCTCCTCTGGTCCATCTGTCTGCATTTCTCTCTCTGGACTGTGTATTCTAGGCTTTCTAGAGATTCTCCTGCACACATGCCTCAAGAAGGGAAGAAAGCCTTTCCAGTGGTGATGAGTTTTCAATCTAAAGGCCTTCCCAGGGCTGATAATTTATCGTTTACTACTGGCACTAAACCAGATAAACCTCCATCTCCCGAGAATAATGAACCAGCTACTCTCTCTGCAGACTCAGAGTCTGAAAATGAGTCAATCAGAGATACCCTCATTCCCTGAGAACTGAGTCAAGTAAACAAGCCGGTGCTGGCAATGCAAGTCCTGAGCACTGTCAAATGTTTCAGTGTTCGAAATGGTTATAGATTTATCAACAGAATTGATACCAAAGAAGATGTCTTTGTTCACTGAACAGCTATTAAGAGAAACAATTCCAGGAAGTGTTCTGTGTATCATTGGTGATGGGGAGACTGTGGAGTTTGATATTGTGAAAGGAGAGAGGGGTCCGAAAACTGCTAATGTATCTGGACCTGGTGGAATGCCAGTGAAAGGTAGCAGACATACCTTAAAATCGACATAGATTTTACCAATTTATCCTCTGGCCTCACTCAGTTGCAGAGTCCCCCTCAGGTGGGCCAGAAGTATCCAGTGAAGGGGAGAGATGTGAAGACTCTGGGAAACATTCCAGATTCCTACACCTATTATCTTTCTTCAACTAGAGGCACATTTTGCCAGAACAACAGCTCCCCAACCTGCAGCAGCTTATCAAGAAGATCCCAGCAGCCTAACACAAAGATGAAGATGGAGTAGATTGAGAATCCAAGACCAGCTGAAGACCAGGTGAAGAGAAGCTGCACTCAAAACCTCCTGCACCTGGGTTACCTCTAAAAAATTTACTTCCTTCAAGGTTAATATCTTGATCCTATTTGTATCAATCACTATATTGCTGTTTAAATTGTGTTTTATCTGTATGGATCTTATTGTTTTGTTTTGCAACCACCTTTACTGATTTAATATTAGTTTTCACAATTCTGTTGTTATGCAAAATGTTGTTATATTTTTAAAAGTTCTCAGCTATCCTAGTGAATGTTTCCCAATATTGCTAAGATGCTTTATTGTGTATCTTATGTAGCAATTCATTCTCACATTATGTCTGCAAAAAAGTTCTAATCTTTTTGTCCACAATAGTCGATGGAAAAGGAATGTGGATCCTATAGTCTCTTATTAACGTGCTTATTATAAGAATGTTTTAGCAAACTTATCTTAAAACTGTGTATATATCTGCAGAAATGTTCTTGTGATTTTTGTTTAAGGAAGTTTATGAAACGGAACTTGGATGTTTTAGACTTGTATTACAATGGTTGGTGTAAGAATGTTTAAGAATTTTCAAATTAAGTGTATCTGCAAAAAGGACCAATGTTTATGTAGAGGGAAGTCTATGAAAAAGTGTTGTGAGATGTATAAGACAATGACATGGAAAAAACTGATTGTTTTGAAAATGATATATCCAATTTAAATTTTGATGCTATTACAGCCAACTTTTACTGTGCAAATGCAAAATAAGTGCTTTTGTAAATTCTTATCTGGGACTCCTTGCCCCTAGCAGAGAACAATAGAACACATTCTATATACCCCACAATTTATTTTTAAAAAATTGGCAGTTGTTGGGTTACACCTTATTTTTCCCAAAAGAAAGATCGCCCCTGGTTTCTTTATATGTTTGTTTATAACTTGGATTTACCCCAAAAAAGAGATTGCTTACTTGTAAACCTGGATGGGTTTACTGCCTCACCCAGGGGTGGTCTATACTCAATAAAAATGGCAATTCTGGGAAGCAGACTGGGCCTTCCATACTAGGGAGAAGACTGCCAGACTACATGTTTCAGCATTAGTCTGGTTTGGATTATTTGTGTGACCCTGATTCAGACGTTTGCCTGGATTTGGAGATATAGCACGTGGGGTTATTTTACAGTAAGCACTACACCACTACTGCCAGGTCCTTCCCTCGGGGTTCCTAGTCATCAGCCTGAAGGCCTTTTAATTAGTTCAAAATTACAGCAGTAGCACAAGGCAAGGAAGAGCCCTCAGCTGCATTTCTGGAGTGACTTCTAGGGGACTATACAATGTATAACCCAGAAGACTCTATTGCCACAGCGAATCATAGGGTAGTAGACTTGACTTTAGTAGAAGAGTTGGCTCTGACATGTAGAAGAAATTTCAAAATATAGAAGGGTTTGAGGGAAAGAACTTAACTGAACTAATAAAGATAGCTAAGAGGTCCTTAAAAATTAGGACCAGCAGAAGAATGACAGATAAACTAAGAAACTGTTGAAAATGCTAACCCTAATGGAGAATAGGATGGGAGGGTTTGACAGGAAGAGGCAGCAGTGAGGTTGTGGAGGAAGAGGCAGAGGTGGATGAGAACTATTGGCTATTGATTAGTTTGCATTTCAGAAAAAAGAAAGACTGTTGGGCCAAGGAGAGCCCTGAACAGAGGACTGAGGTGCTGGCCATACAGGAGTGATGGCGCAGGGGTTCAGAACTCCTCCCCAAATGTAGGATAATAATTACGGTGGAGGAGCATCCAGCTGAATTTCTGGTCAATTTCGGGGCACAGTCTTCATCCCAACAGAAATATGAGGGCAAGAAGTCTGGAGAGACTATCTGGGTCCAGGAAACCATTGGGACTGAGCTGTGCAAGTGTACCACCCACCAGGTGCTGGACTTGGTATTAGATCAGGTAACCAACTAGCTTATTAAGCTCCTCACAGCTCCCTATAATTTTTTTGGGAAGAGACTTGTTGCACAAGCAGAGGCCTGGGATTCAGTTCTTAGAAATAGATGTAAAGGTGACCTTGGTGAATGTGCCAATGACCACAGTGCCTCTGAATGCAGTGGATAAATATCTACTGTTTGACTCACACTCCCAGGAACCCCATACCCCCTCCTTGCAGCACTACAGAAGGAATATCTGGAAGTCTGGGGCTACGGACACCACCTGGACTGGCAGATAGGCCACCTGTAGTGGTGCAACTTAATCCTTCTGCATCTCCCATCTGGGTACAACAGTATCCTATCCCTCTAGAGTTAAAGAAGGGAATAAGGGAGCATATTGGCTACATTTGGAAAGCATGGATCCTGGTCCCATGCCAGTCACCTTGGAACACCTATCTGCATGCCTGCACATAGTGGCAGCCTAGACAGCTCTGGTCCTTCATCTTCTACTTGCTTCATTTGATATAGTATCTTCCAGTTCCACACATGTTGCAACAAATTATTATATAATTCCTTATATCTTAGTATTCCACTGTGTATATGTTCCACATCTTCATTATCCAATCGTCTGTTGTTGACATCTAGGCTTATTCCAACTTCTATGTCTCTTGCCATACAGAAACTTTTGAGTTTTTTTTATTGTCCTTTTATTTTTATTTTTTTATTGTGAACATGTTTGGATTTGGTATCAGATTAGTATTAGACATATAACATAAAATTGGCAAATTGATCTATTTCTTTTAATTGAGTTTGAAAACATTTTTAAAGAACTGGGCATGAATTATTTATTATACATTGGCAGAAATCATCAGTTCTGGGGCAGAGAGATAGCACAGCATTAGGGCATTTGCCTTGCACGTAGCCAACCCAGGATGGCTGGTGGTTTGATTCCTGGCATCCCATATGGCTCCCCAAGCCTGCCAGATTTCTGAGAGCAGAGTCAGGAGTAGCGTTGTCTGGTGTGATCCAAAAATAAAAAATAAAATAAAAAAATTTTTAAAAAAATCATCAGTTTTGTATTTTTATGTTTTATGATTACCCTTTTAATATCTTTATTAGTAATTGATGCTAAAATTTTCTACTTTTCTTATATTTCTGTTTTTGGGGAGATTGTGAACTTTATCTCTTCAGCATTCTAAATTTTTGACATATACTTGTTTATAATAATTTTTATGATTCTAAGTATTATGTTTAGTGACACATTAAGACAATAAATTCCCCTAGAATTGTCTTTAAAATATATATCAAAGATGTATCTATAAATGTATCTAATAAATCTGTGACCTTGTACATAGATGCCACTATTTACATGTATAGGTTAGTTTGAGATATGTATTATCTACCTTAATTTTTTTTACAATAGAGACCATTACTATTGCTATGTTAGGGTGGCAGTACTACTCTGAGATGTGATGCCTGAGATGTGATCCAGAGTCAATAGGGCTAAAACAGAATTAAGAGTTACAAAGAGTTACAATAGTTACAATTTGCCTGGGCAAATTCAGTGTCTCACATATGGTAGGGGATGTGTTCTATGGTTTGACCTATCTCTGGTTGCTCATTTGCATTTCTTATAGCCAAGAAGTGTCGACTTGAATTACAAGGTCATGTGGTGTGTTACATGAGTTTCTCAGAGATTTTGCCAAATTTGCTTCTTGTGAGTATGCTGACTTGTATGTTTTTGAGGAGTGGATGGACATTAGGGGAGGGTGGCTAAACTAATACTGGCTGCTATTCACTTTATACTATTTTACTGTTATCTGAATAAAAGTGTGATAACATGTGTACACTAAAACTGTGCTCTATGTTTGAGTGTTGATGGGAACAATATAAAACACCATATCTGAATATGAGTTTCTTCAAGTGCATGAAAATTATTGGTTTATTACGAGTTTCTCTAAGATATTGTCCCGGTATATTTTTGGATACACTGTTTTTGTCTCTTACAATTATCCTATTGCTAATGATAAAACAAATGATTATTTGTATCATAGTGCCTATATATTTATAAGTGTCTATATAAATTTATCATAGTGTCTATAGAGATTTCTAGCTCTCTTCTTTTGCATCCACAGTAATACTTTCCTGTCAATTCATGTGCAATGTTTAATGTTTTACTTACAAATTATTTTATCACTCATTTAGGCTTTTGTAATTTTTCAAATGATATATATATGTATGCATATGTTTATTGTGTATATGCATATCTAGTTGTGAAAAATAGTAGAGGCATCTTAAAATATGATGGAATGCACCATAGATGATATTACTAAAATTATTAAAAATATTTTTTCATTTAATGACTTTCCATTTCATAGAAAGATTTTTTGGAGTAAATTTTACCTATTTAGTGAGAGATAAATTTTTTCCTGACAATTTAAGCATTGTGAGCACTCAAAATATGAAATTCAGAAAAACATAAAATGAATAAATAAATGAATCCAAACACCTATCTTATCTTTCCAGTAGGAATTCAAACTTATTTCTATAGTTTTGTTTTTGTTTTCAATTTACTCTTATATTACAGAGAGAATTATGTTAATGACCACTCATTATGCCTATTTATTTGGATTTATAATTTGATCACCATATCATGTTACAGTTACATGTTACAGAATTACTAACATTTCAGCAATATCTTATTCTCTTCTCTATATAAGAAGATTTTACACATATTTTTATTTGCAGTGATTTTTGTGAGTTTTTTTGGAAATGTATATCTTATTATATATATAATTAGATGGAATGTATTGATGGTTTTATGTCCTCACACTGATTTTGTCTGCCTCATTTTTCATAAAATCACATAATGATGTAGCACTAATAATTATTATATACTAATATAAATATCAAATAACTTGGAATATTGATACAAGACATGTGGTAGAGTAAACTGAAATCTACTTACCATAGCAGAAATCTTTGTTAATACAATTAAAAGATTATGTAGGTACTCAGATTTGAATCATTTATTAATTTGTATACACTATCTTTCCTGATATGTACATGAAACCCTATAGAGATTAAATTAAGTTAATCAAGTATATTTCATAGTTATAAGTTGTTTTCATTAATTTGGCTTAAAATAATATTAATTTAAGAACTAAACTCTGGAGGCAGAGAGAAAATAGAAAAAGTGCTTGTCTTGCATGAGGCTAGTTCAAATTTGGTTTCTGGCACTACATAGAAGCACAACTGGTATTTCTAATAAAAACCTCTAAACACAAAGCCAGGAGTAAAATGTGGCAACTGAAAGCTATGCCCTCACCGAAAATTAAAAATAAGTAAAGCTTAAAAGGCAGGCGCAGGGGACAATATGTGATGCCAGGATTTGAACCACTGTCCTTCTGCATGCAAGGCAAACGCCCTACCCTGCATGCTATCTTTCTGACCCCTAAATTTGTAGTGTTCTTTCTGTTGTGTATCTCTGTTTATGGCTGAAACCCAACTACAAACATGCTTGTAATCATGGTGCTTAAAAAAGATTTATATAAAAAATTTAGAAAAAAATAGAGCCTGTATTAACTTACATGTTTTTGTATCCTATGTTTGACTCTATATACCAAGATTTCCAAAAATCTTAGAAAGATACTTAAAAATAATGTGGCTTAGAGTTTCTTTTCACTATGATAAAATGGAAATTTGAAAAGAGGTGAAGAGATTGTTCAATGTCTAATGAGTGGCTAATTATAGAGGTAACATAATGAAAGACTAATTTATTTAATTTTATTTAAATGAGTAGTGTTTTTTTTTTTCCTTTGGTTTGACTTTGGGTCCACTCAGCAGCTCCTGGCAGGCACAGGGGACAATATGAGATGCCAGGATTTGAACCACTGTCCTTCTGCATGCAAGGCAAACGCCCTACCCTGCATGCTATCTTTCTGACCCCTAAATTTGTAGTGTTCTTTCTGTTGTGTATCTCTGTAGATTATCCTTAAAAGAGTCTTTTATATCCACAATTAATTGCATAAAAATTCCCAGTGGAACATATTTATTGGATCAAAGTTAGCACTGATTTTACTGGCTGTTGAATCACATTATAGATTACATGTTCTAGTTATTAATAATTTAAAAATATTAGAACCAAATGGCAACAGTAATTTATTAAACTCAACAGATAGACAAAATTAGTTTTATTTAGTATATAGGGGAAGTTGATAAGTACTAGCTTAGCTAACTAGTTCATGGAAATAGAAGAATTATTGTCGTAGAAAGTCCTTTGTAAAGTTGCTGGACAGATTAAGTGTTCATGGAACCTCAGTATCAAATCAACAGTCAGCAAGTTTTGAACTGGGAAGCAAAGGAGCTGAAGATGAACTAGTAGTTGTGTGATGTATTTGATAATTAAATTGCACATAATTATTAATTTTTAC
>PVKC010018501.1:0-19618 GCA_004027635.1 Crocidura indochinensis
CTTGCCTTAAGAAGCCATCTCGTTTTGGGGGGAAAAATACTGAATGTCATTTTGTGTCAAGATAAATGGTCTATTGAAAAATCTTTCAATATGATCTTTCAGTATCATATTGATTTCTAAATTATAGAGGAAGATTATAATCTCACAAGCCCCTCTATTCTCTAGCCAGCGTTTTTTCTTGTGATGATAAATATGATCATGATAATTTAGTCTCTAGATATGCTCTTTTTTTTGTTAATGGTTTTTAATGGTTGTTTGCTTTAACTTAAATTTGTAAAGATAAAATCATATTCGTGGTTTTAGGTCAAAACCACTGTCTAAAACTATACTCATAAAACACTTGATTCCATTTCAAACCCATTTACTTTGATCCTATCTCTAATATTCATATTCATAATGTTTTTTATCATATCCAAATATGTCTAATGTTTGTATGTTTTCTTTTCTCATGCAGTACTGGTAATATTCTGTATATACTGTTTTGATCTTTGCATTATATAGTATATTGTATTTATCTGCAATCCTAGTGATACAATTATAATCTGAGTGTGGATATGTATTAACATTTGAAAATATTTTGTCAGGTACCAATGATTTCTTAAAATGTTTTCCCAAATTAATCTGTTATAAATAAAATCTTACGTGCTTTATTTGAGTGTAACTTGAAGGGGCTGGTGGCCATCAAGTGGTGTTCAGTAGACCTAGAAGTCTCTCCTGGTAATATTTAGTGCAGTTGGTTGTTCAGTACAAGGAACTAAGAATATGGTGCTGCTTGACATCTATGGTAATAGGTATTGCCAGGGACATTGCAGTAGTGTTCAAAAGACCTCCAGGTATACATCATTTGTACTTTACAGAAACTCCAGTGTTATGTCTGGTTATGCATAAGGGATCATGTTGTGCTGGGTATCTAACTAGAGTGGCCATTTGCAAGGGTTGTGTCTAAACCAGTATTTCTTTCTGTCTATTCTTTTTTCTTTGCTTCTGTGTTTCTATTTGTTTTTTCTTTCTCTTTCTCTTTTTTTTCTCTTCCTTTATCTCTCTCTGCTCTCTCTTACTTCTATTGCCTACCCATAGGCAATCTAACTAGAATTGCTAACATAGGAGTAAACAAAAAATAAGTTTCTTAGATAATACTAAAGAATTTCCCTAAAGAAAGGTTTTTTTTTTATCAATTTGAACCCTAATCAATTATGTATTCATTATAATAATACTGTATCAAAGAGTTTGGTTCTCCACATCTCACCAACAGAATGTGTTTTCAAGAATCTTTATTGTTGCCCATATTCTAAGTGAGAAATAATACTCAATTCTACAAGTTTTCTAGCTAGCAAATTAATACACATTGTGGGAGAAATAATAACTTGTTTTCAATTTTATAGTCTTGGAAATGCTCTATTATTTAGAAATAGCTCGTTAGTGTCCTCAATTTGCAGAACAACGTTTAAAATACCAAGAACAAGCATTAAAGTGTCAGTTCATTTGCTAGCCTGGGAGAGAGCTGAATCTTTCTTTCTTCTCTCCAAAAGGAAAATTTATAATGAAAACTTCACGTCATTTGAAAGTGAAGCACACTAAGTTGTTTCTACTCTACCATTTCATGTGTCTGCCTATAGTACATAATAGCCATATTGTTCCAAATTATGCATATAAGTGCTTTTTGCCATTTTCATACATGAAACAACTTTAATTCTCTTCTAAATTAATTGTCAATCTCCTAAGATTTGACATTGAGTACACCAACCACTGCAATTAAGCAAGAAGTAAAAAAAAATAAATGAATCTTTTTTATGGAACAATGAGATTGCATCTACATTTTCTGATTAATTTGCTATTTTACTATGCCATTATAATTCAATTTATGTAACTTTTCTCTTCATTCCTTGAAGGCACTTTCATCATCCATGAAAATTCAAAATAAAAAGGGAAATATTTCAATATTCATTTCCCCCCACAGGGATACTTGTGCTATTCTAATGGAAATGGCTATTTAGAATTGACATTTTCAATGCTGCTGAACAGAATCTACATTTTCAGATCACTATCTTTTTGTTCACAAAATAAATAAAATTTATTCAAATTATAGATTAGCACTGATATTTAATAAAAATTGTAAGGTAAAAGTAAATTTGCAATATTACTAACAAGTAAATAATTATTAAATTATTTTTGTAAATGAAGGAACTACATTTATTTTAGGTTGCATTGAAAAGAATCTTAAATTGCTTCTAATTTATCTGGCTGACATTATTTTTAGTTTTTCAGTTTCATTCTATTTATTCTCCATTATAAACACAACTGGGACTGCATAAATATTACCTTTCTGTTCATTAGAAATATTTCAAGGGGTTGGTTAGAACCTATGAACCATAGCAGTGACATTCAGCTCAGAGATGTGGCCAAATAGTTCAAGGAACAAGACAGTGAGAGTGTGTTAGCAGTAAAAGAATCTGTAGGCCCAACTGCAGGAATCAAAGTTGAGGCTTGTTCATGTTAGCTATGAAAACTAACCCCTTAAACAATCTCTCCAGATCCCATAATTACCTTTTTTATAGTAAGAAGCAGTTATAGTGTTTAGGATTGCTCTAAAAGTAATAATTGCATGTCTTTGCCATAAACCTCATTTGCTACAGAGGCAATAGAGAAAATATGGCAGTCAACTGACCCTAAGTTGATTCCATACTTAGTGGGTCTTTTTCCCAGGATAAACCTCTTAAGTAAATTCCCTTGCTCATTGCCATCTATCTAAGAAAGAATGACTTGCTTCTTTTTTTGATGTTTCCTTGCTTTCTTTTTAATACCTGTTTTGTATTATATCTGAGAAGCTCCCAAGTTTTTTACCCAGTCCTAACTTATAAGGGACTGTCCTATGATAGATTTGTTCACATATAAATCAAATCTATTTTGATTACAGTATAGCAAAATCTTGTATTTTGTATTTTATTATCTAGCAAAAATTACCCTAAAGAAAAATATTTTGAAGTGAGAGGTGTTTCCCAGTTGGTTAACTATATGTAAAATTAAGTAGACATAGATGACATATGATTCCCACATAATATCTATAGATTATTGGAACAAAAATTGGTGATTTTATGGGTGACAAGTGATTTCTTAAGATGATATATGTATATTTGTATTTTCTAAAATGTAGCAATGATCTTGATCTTACTAATATACGCAAAATAACCTTTGTACAGTCCTTGTCCTCTTCAATATCTTCAAGCTTTTAGATGGACTGAACTCAGATTAAAGACACAGGAGATTCTGAAGGCCTTTTCCCATCTACTAATTAAAAGTATATGAAAAATTATTGTGCCCCGTTAATAGGTTCATTTATGGACACAATCTGATTATCTAAGTTCCATTCCTTTTGTTAATTCTAATCTCTTCAAGTCAACAAAAATATATTGTGTTGTAAAATTTATTATTTTGGGGGGGTACACCAGGCGGTGCTCATAGGTTACCTCTAGCTCTGCATGCAGAAATCACTCCTAGCTGGAGTGATATGGGATGCCAAGGATCGAACCCGCATCCATCTTAGGTCAACCACATGCAAGGCTAATGCCCTACCACTGTGCTATACCACTCTGGACCATGTTGTAAATTTCAAATTCAAAAATATATCCACAACTCTTTTTTTTTGAGGGTTGGATGGGCCACACCCGGTGATGCTCAGGGGTTATTCCTGACTATGCGCTCAGAAATTGCTCCTAGCTCTGGGAACTATATGGGATGCTGGGGATAGAAACCAGATTCATCCTGGGTCAGCAGCTTGCAAGGCAAAGGCCCGATTGTTGTACTATAGAAACCGCTCCCCCAAACACTCCTTTAGGATCTTTTACCCTTTAATTTTTCCCTTTTTGTAGGATCCAGTTCCTATCATATCTCTTGATTACATGATTTTGATAACAAAAAAATTTTGTTCTTGGGATATAACAGAATTTATGTACCACCTTGTTTTGATTTTAATCCCTTTACTTAAATCTTTTCTTCTAGTACTCAGTCACCCATGGTCAAATGATTCATTACAGAATCATCAGTTATTCATTCATGATCTATTCCAGTACCACTACTAATTAGTAATTGTAAGTATTTCATTCTTCAAGAAGAATTGTACCTTGCACACACTCTGAAATATTGTGCTGAGTTTATATAGATATTGATAAAGACCTGGGTAGTAACAAAACTTCAAGAAAAGACAGCAAATTCCAGAATCACTAGGTATAGGCTAGATTCATGCTGAAACGAGGTGCTACACTGGAATAAAATTTTTCTGATATGGAGTCACTAATATTTGTGTCTACTTAGTATGGTAATTCAAGCCCTAAAAATTGTAGAACCTAATAAAAGAGGAATACTACAATTGAAACTACTTGTTTCTAATAACCTGCTACTATTGAAAAATATTTAGTAAGCATCAATTTTATTCAATACTCAGTTGAATTCTCTTCTGAACATGACTAAAAATCAAAGAATAGTTTTTAGTAAGAAACTAAAATTTTTAATTCTGTTACCATTCATTAATATTTTTTTTTTTGGTTTTTGGGCCACACCCGGTGACGCTCAGGGGTTACTCCTGGCTATTCGCTCAGAAGTCGCTCCTGGCTGGCACGGGGGACCATATGGGGAACCGGGGAATCGAACCGTGGTCCGTCCTAGGTTAGCGCAGGCACCTAACCTCCAGCGCCACCACCCGGCCCCCAACCATTCATTAAATTTTAAAGAGAACTTGCTAATTTACTCTCTTAGAAAAAGATATCTAGGAGTAAACTTAGTTAAGTTTCTATTTATAAATTCTTACTAATAAAGAAAATACTCCTGTTAAAAATGTTATGTATATTTATATACACATCTTCAAAATATCCCACTATATACAATGTAGAGCTTAAACAAAAGAAACTTTAAATGTCAGTCTTAGATTAAATGATCAAGAAAATATAATGGTAAGCTGATAGAGAACTGTTTTCTTCTCTTCATAAAAGTACTCATATTTAAAGTAACCTTAACTTAAACAGCAAAGTCAAATTTACAATGAAAGGAAAACAAAATTCTTTTGAATTTCTTTTTGGTTTTTGGCCACACCGGTGACCCTCAGGGGTTACTCCTGGTTATGCACTCATAAATCGCTCCTGGGTTGGGGGACCATATGGAACTCCACGCTCTGCCCTAGGCTAGATCTGGCAAGGCAGACACCTTATACCGTGGGCCACCTCTCAGCCCCTTCTTTTAAATTTCTATAGAAATATTTTGACTAATGTTTTAAAGAAAAATATTCATAGCAAATAAAAAAGAAGATAAAAATACAATTCAAACAAGCATTTTCAAAGTCAATGTTCTACTCATATAAATATAAAATTCATGAGACTCTCTACTTCATATTTTAGTATACTTTTCTACTTAAGACCAAGTGTTTTACTCAGTTCTAGTTATAGACCACATTATGAGTTGTACATAATATAGGTCTGGTAAACCAGCCTTTAGTGATGTAGTGTCTGTAATGACACTCGACACTAGCCCAGAAAAGTGCAAGTAGAATTAGAAGAGTGCCTTCAGATTTTCAAGACATTTGATGATACAAATAATTGGTAAAATTTCTGTAATCATCAGACTGTCTTATGTCCACTTGGTAATTTTGTATCTTTATATAGAAACCATTGCAGTTAATTAAAATCCTCAAATTTTTACAAAAAATAAGCTTTGTGAAAATCCAAAAAAAAAAATCAATTAGTATGGTTGCAGAGTAACACTGATAAGTCAACACTGATATAGTCACTGATAGAGTCAATTTTTCTCCACTAACTTTTCCACGCCCACTATCTTTTACTGTCTAGCAATACGATATATTATTTACTATGAACACTTAAGGCAAAAATGTAAAAAATGTAAAAAGTTCTTTATAGTGCATTATAATGAATAGACATTTCATTCAAAAGTTTAATGAATGCTAAATCTTACATTTGCTCTTGAATTGTGATTTATTATTTTTCAAAGTGATAATAAAAACAATGGCTTTCAATTTATGTTGTTACTGAAAATCAAAAGTTTAGAATAATATTTTGTATTATAAGACTATTTTAATTTTGTTTGCAGATAAACTTTGATATTGAAATATATCATCTTTTAATCCTCACATTAGTTTGTCCAATGCTACAGGCAAACAGTTAATAGACTCATTAGCATGGAAGTTATGTTGCTAATTAAAACTCCATATTAAGTCCTTATAAAGTTTATCGAATCAAAAAATCCAAATTTTCTTTATTATTTGTTACTATCATTACAATACTATTATCATATCATTATTTTCCTGTTTCTTTTGTTTGTGAGAAGTGCTCCTAACAACTAAATTTAATCTCTCTTTGAATTGACACTAAAATTGCTATTACAATCTTATATAGTTTTGAAAGTAAATAAATTGATTCTTGCATATTCTTCATTTTCAGAGTAGCTGGGGCCCAGGAGATAACATGGAGGTAAAGCGTTTGCCTTTCATGCAAAAGGTCATCGGTTCGAATCCCGGTGCCCCATATGGTCCCCCGTGCCTGCCAGGAACAATTTCTGAGCATGGAGTCAGGAGTAACCTCTGAGCACTGCTGGGTGTGACCCCCCCCCCAAAAAAAAAGAAAACATTTTCAGAGTAGCTACTCTATTTTTTTAATTTTCTCAGATAAATCTTAAAATAATCTTGTATATATGTATGTATGTATGTATGTATGTATGTATGTATGTATGTATGTATTTGGTTTGGGGGCCAGAGTTGGGTGATGCTCAGCTTACTCCTGGCTCTGTGCCCAGAAATTGCTCCTGACTTGGAGGACCACATGGTATGCTGGGGGATCGAACTGCAGTCCATCCTAGGTAAGCCACATGCAAGGCAAATGTCCTACCACTGTGCTACTGCTTCGGCCCCTAATCTTGTCTATATTATTAAAAACTATTCCAAGAGCTTGATAGTTTTTAATAATTTTATATTATTGAATATATTGACATGGAATATCTCTCAATTTAATGTACTATTTGAATTGTTTCATCAGTCTTTAGTCTCTAAAATATTTTGTAAGATTGATATTATGGCTTATTAAAATACTAATTATGTTTGAGAATTGTATTTAGAATTATAGCTTAATTTATTTTATATGAATTCACTGGCAATATATAGAAATAGTCTCATAGGTTGATAATATAATACTATAAATTTTAACAGCCCAGTTTCAAACCTCTATATGTGTGTGTTTCTCTATAAAAAATACCATAACCCCAGAGGCATCACAATAAAAAATAAAAAAAAATAACTTTACTGACATTCTTCAGACCCTATTTCACTATGCAGTTTAATGTTTTTCTTCAATGCATTTGTTTTATTTCACATATGAATTAAACATGTTAGCATCTTTCATTTCCTGACTTACTTTGCTTTTTAACATAAGTACTTCAATTTCTATCTAAATTGCTGCAAAATGCATTAATTTCTCTATTTTAAAAACTAAGTAATATTCTACACACTACACATATCATATTTATCTAGTTACTAAACAGTGAAAATTTATGAAATAATTTGTAAGATCTATTTTTAACAGGCATTTAAGCTCTATGTTCATTGAAGCACTGTTCACAATAGCCAAAATCTGGAAACAGCCCATGTGTCCAAGAACAAGTAACTAGTAAAAAACTATACTACGTATACACAAAGGAATAATACCCAGCTCTAGGAAAATATGAAATCATGCAGTTTGGTGCTATTTGGATGGATCTGGAGAGTGTCCTGTTAAATAAAGTTGGCTTTCTGCCTCCTGATGAAGCAAATATATTCTACTAGGGATAGAGAAATAGTCATAAATTCATGAAATTTTAAATTATTACATCTCTAGTGTGGATTGTATTGTGGGAGTTATTAAATTGGGAACTGGTAGAATATGCCAGACTAGTTTGTAAAAGAAACCTGGGATAGAAAATTAAACTGTATAACTTATCCTATTCCGGTATAGAGAGATGACGGCTAAATCAATTTTCACTTCCCCAGTCACTGATATGTCTAATACAGCTCTACAAAAATTAAATAAAATCCCAAAGAGAGTAGAATAGTCTAACCAAAATCAAATGCTATTAAACAGAATAGAAGTTCAAATTGTCAATAAGATTCAGTTAGAGTAAAACGCATCCAAGTTTGAAACTCTTTAATGTGCACCAATGAAACTGCATCTCACACACCATTTTGCTGCCTTCCATTTCCATTCCTGACTCAGAAGCATTTTGTGAGACCCAGAACCCTTAGATTAGTGGAAGAGCGAAATTAGAAAAGGACAAAGCATTAAAAAACATTTAAGTATTTAAAAATAAGTCTTGATAAAAAAAAAAAATAAGTAGGGGCACTATGGGATGCATGCTGAGAACAGGGGTGGTGGAGGGTGGACAACATTGGTGGTGGGAATGCCCCTGATTCAATGTCACTATGTACCTGAAATACTACTGTGAATGATTTGGAATCCACTTTGGATCAAAATAAAAATTTTAATAAAAAGACATTGGGGGTAACTAATTGATACAATAAAAGAACATTTTCAGTGAAGAAGAAAAAATATAAGTCCTAAATTTTAATTAGATATAGGAATTTTAATTGTTAAAACATTCAGAGGTTCTGAAAGGAAATATTCATCTTCATATATTATATCCTGTTTTTTCAGAGTCTCTGAATCAAAGTTGTATGCTTTAATTTCTAGTATTTGATGCTAATTCCATCCTAGACCTCAATCATCTGCTTCTCTTCATGACAAGTTTGGACAGGTTATAATCCAATGAATAAATTATCACTTTATCAAAAAGGAACAAAAAACATTGTAGAAAGAAAAACAATAAAATTGTAAGCAATAAAATTGTAAATATTTCTATTTAGTTCATTGCCTTAACATCTAACCAGCTCAAATATTATTAGAAGTAATTGTCTTATAAGACATACTAAAATATAACAAAAACAATAAATATCTGATAGGTATTTTTGCAACCTGGTTTAAGATTCTTTATCTGGCTCTCTTACCTATAGTAATACTGTTATTTGTCTGAAAGTCTATTTCCAAAATGTATGAATACATGTTTTCCCATATCAAAATGTTGTGACAAATTTAAGATGAGAATGTGACAGTTTTTTGATACTAAAATTATATTATACAAAATCAAACCTGAGATCATCAAATTGGAATGTATAGATGGATTGAAAATGAAATGGGTGAAATGGGGTTATGCAATACATGAAAGGGTTTTGGTAACTTTGGTAGTGGTGAGATGAGGTAGCTAGGTATAGAAAAGTCAAAATATCAAGGCCAGAGTAATGATAGTACAATAGGTAGGATGCTTGCCTTGCACTCAGTGGATCCATGTTCAGTCCCCGACAACCCTTATTGTCCTGAAAGCCGGCCTGGAATGATCTCTGAGCACAGAGGTAGTCATAAACTCTGAGTACCACATGTATAGCCTAAATTCCCCATCCTTCCCCACAAAAATACTCATAAGTCTCAATGCCGTTGAAATGTATTAACTTATTTAATGTGATTGTCATGGTTACATCATCATATCATTATCACTACAAACTGTATTGCAAGCTTAACTTTCTCATAATTTTCTTGAAAGGATATGACACTTATATAGTTAAGCATCTCATGCTAAAATTGGGAAAGACTAAATCATGGTATACAAACGCAAAACTTATAAATTATAAAATATAAAAATGTCAGAGTACTGTGATAGCACACAGTGATAGCACAGCACTGGGGCATTTGCCTTGCACACAGCTGATCTAGGATGACCTTGGTTTCCATCGTCCCTCCCCCCAAAAAAGGAAGTGTCAGAGTACAAATTCCTATTCTAAATTTACTTTTTTTTTCTTTTTTGTTTTTTGGGCCATACCCCGTGATGCACAGAGGTTTCTCCTGGCTATGTGCTCAGAAATCACCCCTGGCTTGGGGGACCATATGGGATGCTGGGGAACTGAACAGTACTAGGTTAGCGTGTGCAAGACAGATGCTCTACCACTTGTGCCATCTCTCCGGATCCCTAAATATACTTTTATTAAAATAAAATTTCTTCAAAAGAACAATAATATTTATACAAACTTTGCCAAGTCTGCTTTTAGGACTAAAAACATTTACGTTACTTAAATTTCAGTTCAGTGATTAAAAAATTATTGTGCTGTACATGAATCATTAAAATCATTGAATAGAAGGTAAATTTGTGCAGGTGCATACTTCAGGTGCAGTGTTCACCTCAGCACAACATTAACTTCAGGTATCTACTTCATTTCTCACATTTGGGATATAATTCGGAAACCATCCATTTTCATATCACAAAAGTAAACATTTTATAAATAGTACTTAAAGGGACATGTCAAAGCCACTCATTTTAATTATTTGGCAATTTACCAGTATAATTTATATGTATATCACACTAGAAATTTTAACATAAGTATTTTGTCTATTAAAATAAACTTATTTGTGTTTTGATTATATTAGGGTTTAACATAAGTTATTGCCACTGCAACTAAGTTGTATATAATCATTGTAAATTTTATTAGATATTACTCCTGCAATTCAAGAAACATCAATTTCTACATTTGTAATACTTTGCGTTATTTAATTGAATGACTTTTCCAAATTGATATGCTTCATCTCCAAATGAAACAAAATAAATTAAAATAAATTTGAAAAGCAAATCTTTTGACTTTTTTCCTTATCCAACATTATTTTTAAGTGACAACTTAGAATGTATTACTTCAGTACTATCTTTTGATGCTATACACATCAAAGTATCTTAATCTTTTAAACTAAAGCACAGTGATTTGTGAGATATCTAAAAATTCTTATAACTATTTTCTTCTAGAAGTAACAGAATGTTACAGACACAGCTAATAGTCATATACTATACATTATTTAGTGGGACAGGCCAAATTACAAACAGTAACATCTGCCTGTATTTTTGGTAGTGGATATAAAATATGAATTAACTAATGAATATTTTAAAATTACAGATTAGTTTCAATTATCTGTATAAAGTTACATCAGAAATAAGTTTACATCCCAAAGCTTTTGACCCAAGATATATAAATGGTGGAGCCAATATTTAGACAGCAATGTACTGTGACTCACCACCTCTAAACCACCAGATTCTTCTTCATTGACTTACAGGAGTATCATCCATGATGATCATTGGAAGGATGCAGAACATTCTCTTCTTTTTAAGAGGTATAGTGGATCTTTTTGTCATGACAACTATTGGAATCCTATGATGCTGTCTCCACCACCTGGCAAATGGAACCCTATAGAGCAATTGTTCCAGGAACCCCTAGAGCAACTGTCACTGGAATTCTCTTTGAGCAAAAAATTTAGACACCACTCCATAGATAGGGAAGGGCAGCACAAAGAAGGCTGCCATCTACCTATGATCAGTGGTCACTCTCAGACTTGACTCAAGTCCATATGTCCCCAGCTCACAGAGAGCTCTGGTTGAGAGGGATTAACTGTCAACCACTAATAAAACCCATTGTGGTGCTGTCTAGACACATCTAGTCCCCTTGCATTCCTGACTGTCCATTTTGATATCCATCTTTCTGCCACCCTGCAACTATTTCCATTTCTCTGTCCTATATAATACTATTGGAATGAAATCGAGTGTCTCGTCATAAGCCTGGTACCTGTTATTTCCCAGTCATAAAATGGAGAAAACATCCTTAGTCACAAACACATCAGGAGGATAGAATTTAAACCTTGCTGGCTGACTGGGTCAGTACTGATGAACTAATCTATACATATAAATCATAACTATGTAATATTATATACGTTAATTTGTGTATTATATTCATATGACAGTTTTATGTAAAATATATAGTGTACATAAAATACCACATATATATTTTGCTTAAAGTATAGCACCCATAAAAATATAAAAACTTGGAGCTGGCATGATGGTGTTAGAGGTAAGGTGCCTGCCTTGCCTGCACTAGCCTAGAACGAACCACGGTTTGATCCCTCGGCGTTCCATATGGTCCCCCAAGACAGGAGCGACTTCTGAGCACATAACCAGGAGTGACCCCTGAGCATCACCAGATGTGGCCCCAAAACCAAAAATTAAAAAATAAAAAATTTAAATTAATAGAACTTAACTTTTTATAACGGCCAGTTTAATCTAGACATCTCTAGAACATAGGAAATAGTAGAGACTTTGAACAAGTACTAGGGAAAATAGCTTACTAAAGCAGTAAAGCAGAGAGAGCTAAAAGGTCCAAATACTTTGGCATGACCCACAGATAAACACATCAACTTTTATTTCACCTTTTCAAATATGGAGTAACTACAGCAAGGTAGTTGAAGTAATGAGTAGCCATTTCCTGGCCTTTTAGAAATGACTCCAGTGAAGTCATCCTTGCCCTTTGCTGAAAAGTACTTTCTGCAGGCTTTTGCCTAGGGGAAAAGTCATACACTTTGCCATGTGGAAATAAAACACATTTTCATGTTTCAACTCTTTCTTGTACAAGGTAATGTAATTAGTTATCTAGAATGTTCTCTCTATTCAAAGCATACTCTATGTCTTGTCACTAAGAGGAGATTATGATATATATCTCCAAAATGCCCAACAGACTAGGCAATATATCAACTATTTTAGTCTTTTTTTAATATTTAAATAAATGTGTCATCAATGGTTAATTTATTTTATATGAAAACTATACATAATGTTTTAATAATTTATGAAAATACATACACATTGATATGTTAAATGTATTAAGAATATAATTATACAAGGAGTCATGCCATTAAATATAAGAAACATTATATTAGATTCTTCACACCAAGAAAAATAAATAGTAGTAATGTGAAGAAAAGTATAGTATACATAGAATAACTTTCAAAATTTCAACAATGATATTCAAATACTATATTGTATACTCATATAATTTCGTTTTCTTGGATAAAGAATTTCTTATATGAATTTTATTAGTAAAATGTGTCAGTAATGACAATTTGTGTATAGTGATCACTTATAATAGTAATATGAGGATTATTACTTGGAAAATACATTTAATCAGTTATGCACATTTATTTATTTATAAATACTTTTATATTGATTGTATTTTATTTTATTATTTATTTTTATTTACTATTATACCTTTACATTTATAAATACCTTTGTAATCAATTTATTATGCACATTTTATTCAATTAATAGATTATTTGCTTCTTGTTATAATTTCTTCATGATATTATACAAAAAGAATATAGTGGATAATAGATGCATCATTGCTATAAAAATCTCAATATATACAAATATATATAAAAACTATATAAAATATGTACAAAGTAAAATATATAATATAAAATATATACAAAATATACAAGAAAAATGTTGAATTAAGTGCCTAATCACAATATCATAAAATACATAGCTATGTGAAAAATAGAGGAATCACATGAGAACCTCAATATGTAGTCTTGAAGAAACGAATTGTTGAGAAAATGTATAAAAAATAAAATGTCTGCTGGATATGAAGTTTATATGCCAAATATGAAGAAGGGTGGTAAAGAAGGGTGGTAGAGTTCAGCACATTTGAAAAACTGAAAGAAGCATGACAAAGTAGAGTTGGGCAAAATATGTGGCTGGGGAACAAGCAAAAACCAAACCGAGAAGGGAAGGAATTTGAACACTCTCCTGAGATGAAGGCATCTTTGAAAGATTGTCGACAAAGTAGAAACCACAGATTCCTGTCTTTGAAAGATGACTAGCTGAAGTGTGAAACAAGATTTGAGGACAATATTCAGAATAAAAAATTCTCTATGTGATTGCTGTATAACACTGCAAAGACCAAGGGAGCACAAACTAAAGAACTGGCAACATGAATAAATTGAAACTTGAATAACAGTGACCCTTGATTTCTGAAGCATCACATGGACTAGTTGAAGTAGTTCACAGCTTGAACTAGGTGAGACTCTATGGCTTTAACTGACATCAACTTTTTGGGTTTTCAATAGTTTTTTGAAAAGTACCGTGAGAAACCTCAGTATAGAGCCAGATATATATTCAAAAGTGTCCAACTTGATTTCAAATATGACAAGCTGTACAATGTATAACAAGCACACACATCTCTTAAGTCCATAATTAAGAATAAAAGAAAGTATTATTCTTCCAATTTTCTTTATTAGACCTAGTTTGTTATTAGGAAACAAATCACTAAATTGTTTAGACCCAAAACCTAATAAATAAATAACACAAATATTTTTTTTGTTACCACAAAAAATAAAAGCACCAAAAAAAAAAAAAAGACAAAGGATCTCTGAACAGAACAAGTTTGAGGACCTGGTATAGGATTTTGTCAGTGATTAATGAATGTGAAGACATAAGTTCTTCAGGGAAAAAAGCAGAGAAATTAAAGGAGACAATTAGACTCAAGTTTAAGGAGATCAAAATTAATTTGCAGCTAGAATATTGGAAGATCAAGTGTTCTGCTCTGGAACAGGAATTGACAGCACTGAAGTCTGCATGTGGCAGAGATATAGGATCATAGGAGTAATTGTCTTCCTTAAAATTCAACATGCCCCAAGCAAATTTTTAAATACCATTTGCAAACCCACTTTTAGGCAAATGATGTGCCAATAAACTCAATTGCCAGCTCTTTACTTAGGTGAGTCAGAACTGAATCATCAGTCTCTCCATGACTTCTTAAACATTAACAATCACCAGTTCTAATTTTTCAAGCTTCTCCATAGTTCAGATTACTCTGCATAAATTTGCTTTTATTCCTTTGCATCTAGTTTAAACTATGCACAAGAAAAAGCAACTGAAGAAAGAATTATCTAAAAATATTGTTATTATATTATAAGTATATAATAAAAATATTAAAAAAGAGTGCTTCCTAGGTACTATAGAAGAGAAAGAAAAGAGGGGCCAGGACGATAGCAAAGCAGTAGGGTGTTTGCCTTGCATGAGATCAATCCAGGCCAGCCTGGGTTCCATCCTCAGTGTCCCATATGGTCTCCCAAGTCAGGAGTGATTTCTGAGGTCATAGCCAGGAGTGACTCCTGAGCATCACCAGATGTGTCCCCCAAAAAAATTTAAAAAAGGATAGAAAAGAGAAGATCTCAAGGATTTTTATAAATTGTGAACAATACTGTTGTGTGAACAAGAGAGTGATAAAAAGAGTATTTCTTAGATGTAGATAAATTGACTGTTGATATATGTGTGCAAGTGGCTAAATGTGGGGAAACAGTAATCATAGGAATCAACAACATTCCTGGGAGTTTTATCAAACCAAAGCAAATGAAAAGTGATTATAGTCATGAAGGGTAAAAGCAAATGATTTTTAAGAAGTAATAGAGTTCTTTCCAGGTCCTAAACAATAGTTTTAATTTTTTTGTTTGCTTATGTGTGTTGAAATAAAATTTTTCTGATCATTTCCAAATGTTGTTAGTGAAAAATTGTAGAAGCTAGTGAGAAAGTGAAACAAGAAAGCACATCTGCAGATATCTGCAGGGTGAGAATTAGCTATGCCTAACCAGATGAGTATACCAATGGATAATGAATAATAGGAAAAAAAGGAAAACTGGATACATTTTGAGATGTTAGTATATGTCACTACAATTTACAGATTAATTAAAATGAATCTGTTCAGCTTTTTGCTGATGTAGTAGAAATGCTTTTGCAATATTTAATATCACATCAAGTTTCTGAATGATTAGAAATTTTTATATTGCTATAATATTCACAGTCCAACCACCTAATTTTAAATTGATCTTGCTATCATTGCTTCATAATCACAGATTTCCATTATGTAATTATATTATACTTTTGTTGACTTTTCAATATATAAATTTTAATATGTGGCTATTTAATTGTCCTAATAAGTATGAATTCCAAAAAAACAAAACTAAAGCTCTATCTATTGACATATAAATTTAACACTCTATTTAATGAGTTCCTGCCAAGAGAAAAGAAAAAAAAAGAAAGAAATTAGGAACTGGAGTAATGGTGCAAGCGATAGTGTATTTCTTTGCATATGGACGGACCTTTTTTGATCCCCAGTGTTCCATATTTTCCCCCAAGCCAGGAGCGATTTCTGATCACATATCCAGGCATAACCCCTGAGCGTCATAGGGGTTATAAAAAAAAAAAAGAAAAGAAAATTAGAATACATAACAATTTACTCAAATTCTAACTCCTGCTTCCCAGTTTGTTTTCATTGATAATATCACCTCTTTTTTATCTAAATCATAACTTTACATACTGTAGATATAAGTATGACATATTCATAGAAATATGTTACTAATTATTTTGTTTTTACACTTTCTATTTAAAACAGTTTTGGTTTTGTTGTTGTTTTTGTTTGTTTGTTTGTTTTTGAGCCACAGTCTGTGATGCTCAGGGTTACTCCTGGCTATATGCTCAGAAATTGCTCCTGGCTTGGGAGACCATAGGGATGCAGGGAATAGAACTGTGGTCAGACCTATTTTAGCATGTGCAAGACAATCATCCTACCGCTTGTCTCACTGCTCTAGCCCCTGTTTAAAGCAGTTCTAAACATATCACAAATATATAGAGATTATAAAATTATAAAATTCAGTTTCCTATTTCCTACACAATTTCTTCTATTATACCCATCTTTCATGCTCTATAACCAGCAATGTAATATTAATAAATTATCATTAACTGTGATTTACCTTTAGGATTTACTCCTTGTATAAGCCTATACATTTTAACAAATTTATAGTATTAGGTATACACTATTAAATATCATACAAAATAGTTTCATTGTCATCAGATGCTTATGTTCCATCTTTTATTTGTTTATTTACTTCCCCAAAGTCCTGGAAAACACTGCTCCCTTCCCAGCTATCAATGTTATGCTTTTGCAGAAGGCCATACTAGAATCATTAAACATGTAACATCTTATAACTCATTTGTTCTTAAAAATGGCCTTATAACTCATTTGTTCTTAAAATTGTAATATTTCATTTTGTGTATCTATTAGTCTGCATAATTACCTATTGAAAAACATGTAAGTCCCTTCCACTTTTATCATTAAAACTAAGATTTCTGTAAACACACATGGGCAGGGTTTTGTGGGGTCATAGATTTTCAACTCATTTGGGAATATATTAAAAGTACAATCAATATGAATTATGTTTCAGGTTTTTAACAAATCACTAAATGTTCTCCAGAGGACCTTTATCCTTGCTGTATTCACCAGCAGTGACTATTTCCTCACATTCTTACCATCATTCAATATTACTTTCAAAAGATATGTTTTCATTTCAATAACGCTAGATTTATAAGTATTTTTATACATTATACTTTCATGATATTTTTATTTATTTAATATATTTATTTAAGCATCATGATTACAAACATATTTGTATGTTTCACCAGTGCAATATTCCCACCACAATTGCATAACCCAGCCCTAAGTTATCTGTATTTTTTCTTATTTCTCCTTTTAAATGTTTCTTATTTGTAGCCATAAATTCTATGTTTTGAGACTAATATTTCTGAAAGGTAAAACGTAGCAATCAAGGAAGTTACTTAAGTAATAGAGCACACATATGGCATATAGAAGACCCTGACTTTTATCTGGCTTCCTAGAAAAACCAGATAAATCATAGTGGTATTCCAGTATAACCAAGTTTGAGCAAGTATTATCAAGTCCTGATTACTAGGCAAAATAATATTCTTAGTGGCTGCATATCTCCCCCAGCACTCTTAGAAATGATGCCTATAAAAATTTTTGAGCCAGCACATTTGAACAGCAAGTAGAGTGCTTGACTTGCATATGGCAAACCTAGGTTCAATTTCTGATATGCCAAATGGTTCTTCCAAGCCTACCAGGAAAGATTCCTGTGCCCAGAACTAGGAGTAAGCCCTGAGTACAAATAGGAGTAGCCCCAAATAAATACATAAACAATAAAATTTTATTTAGATTCTCATCTGCCCAACAGTATTTTATAAACACAGCACTGGAAGTTCTTCCTTGTTTTTTGTCAGGCAGAGAAAATGTATGTATAGATTGATTACTGGTTTATACATATATTTGCCTCCAGTATTCTTTTCTCAGTACAACTTTTTCTTAATAATATTAATGTACCAATTTGCTTGCCTGCAAGGGTCAATTTCCTCCTCCTGGTGAGTTTGGGATACAGGGTTCTCCCCCCCTCACCCCCCACCCCCGGTTTATGATTAGGAAAGAACTGTTCCCTGTCTGATGACCAGAAGCAGTTTATTCCCTTCCAACAGTGCTTATGTAGGACCAAAAGAAGAACTGGGATATTTGAAGGGTAACAGTACATAGCCTAGTGGGTAAGTGAGGGTCTAAGGAGAAGCTCATTATGAAAAATGAAGGCTTAGGAATGCATGCCCTGGAGGAAGGCATTATTGATAGTTATTATAACCAGAGATCTCTCTAAGGGATTACCAAAGGTCAACCCCAATTGAGAATCATGGGATGATGTCACCTCTGTTTGTTTTGTGGATACCCATCTCCTGTGTGGTTATGTCTCCAAGCTTTCAAGGAGAACTCCTAACAATGGCTCTATAGAGCCCCTGTAACAAATAACTCTCTCTGTAGGGGTTCTTTCTGCCAAGCTATTTGGGAACAGCATCACAATGGCATCCAACAGGTAGTTTAAAGTAAGACTTCTCTTAGGTTGTGAATTCTCAATATATGAGGAAATTGCGAATTTCCTCTCAATATATGTCTTTTGCCTTTCCAAATGCACTTATAGTCCACGTGTTGATAGCCAAAAAATAGCTTTATGAGATTTAATAGAAAGTGTGTTGACTCACTACAAAATAATTTGGGGGAGCCGGGAGGTTGCGCAGGAGGTAAGGTGCCTGCTGCCTTGCCTAGGACGGACCACGGTTCGATCCCCCGGTTCCCATATGGTCCCCCGTGCCTGCCAGGAGCGACTTCTGAGCGCGTAGCCAGGAGTAACCCCTGAGCGTCACTGGGTGTGGCCCCAAAACCAATAATAATAATAATAATAATAATAATAATTTGGGGAATATAAAAATTTAACATTAACTTTCTTTTCCAAAAACATGAAATAATTTTCTACTTATTTAACTTTGTATTTCCATCCTGAATTTTGTACATTCATCATATATATATGTGAATTCTGTTTAATACATAATTTTCAGGGTCTGGAGAGATAGCACAGGAGGAAGGTGTTTGCCATGCACTTGGTTGACCTAGGACAGAACTGGGTTTGATCTCCAGCATCCCATATGGTCCCTTGAGCCAGGATTTCTGATCACATAGTCAGAAGTAACCCCTGAGCTTCACCAGCTATGCCTAAAAACAAAACAAAAAAAACCTTTTCATTTTATATTAATTTTAACAAAATGATTATGAATATTTTATTACATTTTCTATTTTTATGGTATCTGATAAAAATATAATTTATTTGCCTATCAGAACCTTTATCTCACAACCTTTATCTAATCAGTTATTGTTTTCAGAGTTCAAAATTCTTCAGATTTCACAATCATGCCATCTATCTACTAACAAATGTTTTATTTTTCTTCCCACTTACCCCTCTTATCTTATTGTTTTCTAAATCTTTAAAACAATTTGAAATGGACTCAGTGTTCTGACTTG
>PVKC010018502.1:0-19607 GCA_004027635.1 Crocidura indochinensis
GGGCTCCCCATCTCCTCGCTTGGGCTCCCGCGCCTCCTCTCCGGGGAGCCCGAGGAGCCACCCAGCCACCCAGCTACCCAGCCAGCCTCCGGCCTGCCTCCCCGCGCGGGTCCCGACCCCGCTATGAGCCGGAGCCCCGCGTTGGCGGCCCGGCGGGGCGGCTCGGTGCGGACTGCGAGCGGGATCGGGGCGCGGCGCAATGACAGCCAGGACTACCTGCTGATGGACACGGAGCTGCCCCCCTACGGCTACTACCCCGTCTAGTAAGTGTGGGTGCGGGTCGCGGGGGTCCGGAGTTCCCCCGCATTCTGGATTCTTGGATTCCTTCTGCTCATCGCAGCCCAACCTGCGGGAGCGCTCAGCCCCGAGGGTCCCGCTTGGTCCGTGCGCCCAGGGCGCACAGAGCCTGGGTGCCAGGCGCGGGGAAAAATGTACCCCTGGGCACCCTAAACTTCCACTGCAGATGTTTCTTTGGGCAATAAAGGGTCTGGAATTGGGGGAGGACACCCCCCCCCCTCCATCCGCAGCTCTGTCATGTCCACTATGGGTGCCTAAAGTGAGCGTGATCATGCGCCCCAGGAATGGAATCCCTGGGAAGTGGATTTGTTTCCCCTTTCTGATTCGCATCCTAAAGCTTGGCTCTTTCTGGGATCAGCAATGAGGTCCTGACACACGCCCCCCACCCCCAAACTTCTGGCTGGACGGTCCAGTCAGGCCCCAGCTAAGCCGAAATGGTGCAGTTAAGTTTTTTCCAAATGCAAAAGAAAACTTGGGACTGACTCTGTTGGTCTCTATGCTGTACAGTTTGAAAATAGTTTCTGCACCCTCTACTCACTCCCCGATTTCTCCCCTGGAAGAGAAACGTTGAGGTCAGGTTCACAGACCGAGAAGTTGCCCCCGTTAAGCTGGAGAGTTAAGTGGTGTTTGGGGTACGCACAAAGTTGTGATACCATCAGCGCCAATGCCAGGGCACTGTCAACTTCCCCACGGTAAGGTTCATCATGCTAGAGGGAAGGTTAGAGAATATTTCTGCTTCCTAGCACATACTATCTCGAACAGGTCAAACAATGAATTGCGAGGAACCCTGCTGAAATGCAGATTTGAGTCTAGAGGCGCCAGATGCGGCCAGAATCTGCATTTCTAAGGTCACTGGTCAGTGTCTTTGCTGGGGGAGGCTCCAGGGACCATCCCCTAAGGCTGACAAGGATAAGCGACCGAGGAAAACGACTGCTTTCAAATTTTCCTTGAAGTTCTATGTTTAAAACACAGATGGAGTCATTTTTATTTTCACTGGTTCAGATTTCAGATCTAGGAAGGCCCAGAATTTTGGGAATGTTACCTATTGCTATATTAAATAACAACAAAAATAGACTAGCCAAAATATTTTCTTTTAAAATATAATTTGAATCTTATAATCATTTGTTACATTATCTGTGAGAAAAACACAGCGGTTCTATGCTATTGTAGTGAGGGGGGTTAAAATACAATAAATAAAATGTCAGATTGTCCCATAAATATTGATACTTTCTTTGACTGTTCCACTGCCTTATTGGTATGACTTATTTACATTATCCACTTATTATCATTATTAAATAATACGTACTTCCTCCATTCATTCAGGAATTCCAGGCCACTTTTTATTTTGTTTTGTTTTTTGATTCGGGATAATACCTGGTGATGCTCCTAGCTCTGCACTTCGGAATTATTCTTGGCAGTGCTAGGGCTCCATATGGGATGCCAGGGATCAAACCTGGGTTGGCTGTGTGCACAGCAAATGCCCACCTTGCTGTGCTATGGTCTGCCTCCTCTGGGCACTTTTTCTGGATGGGCCTGGGCAGCAGAGTTATAGATAAAGGAAACAGTTTGCTATGTGAGTTCTTAAGAGCATCCCTTGGGCTCCACGCTGAAAGTACCTAATGACACATTTAAGAATTTCAGAACACATTTCATCATATCTGAATCTACTGTTTCTAAAAGGTCACTATTCATCACTGTTTATTTTGAGAAGTTTTATTTTTAGTTGATTCACTGGAAAATTTAGCCCAAAAGCAAAAGTACATATGACATATAAGAACTAAAAAGAATTGGCTTCAGAAAGATAGTAGAGTGAATAAGACGCCTGCCTCGCACGTGGCTGATCTGGATTCTATCCCCAGAACTGCATGTGGTTCCTTTTCCCCATAGCCCCCAACTCAGAGCCCACTGAGCACTGCTGTGTTTGACTTAAAAACAAACAGGAAAAAGCTAAAGAAAATCACTTGCTAGCTAGAGAAAGATTGTACAAGGGTATTTGCACAGCCTTGTAGATGACTGACTTGGCTCAAACCCAGAACAAGAGCACAGAACCAGGAGCAGCAACAGCCCTTTTGCTGTAGTACCCTGGAGTAGGTGTGGCCCTAATACCAAAAGAGAAGAAAGAGATAAAGAAAAAGAAAAAGGAATGAGAAAAAGAGAAAGAGAAGGGGCCCGGGAGATAGCATGGAGGTAAGGCGTTTGCCTTTCATGCAAAAGGTCACCGGTTCGAATCCCGGTGCCCCATATGGTCCCCTGTGCCTGCCAGGAACAATTTCTGAGCATGGAGCCAGGAGTAACCCCTGAGCACTGCCGGGTGTGACCCAACCCCCCCCCCCAAAAAAAAAGAGAAAGAGAAAACAAGAAAAAAGAAAAGAAAAAGAAATAAAGAGGAAAATTCTGTCTGCTACAATGTACAAAAAAAAAAAAAACCTTTCTATATCTTTCTATATACTTTTGATTTGTGATTTGATTAATTTCAAATATTTTACCAGGTCAGAGGGAGGTATATTATTTATGCGAATGGAAATTACTAGTATGCTTTAAAGACAAGTGTTGCCATTTTCTGAAATGAGAATATTTGAGAATATTATCTACAAGATAATAAAATCCTTATAAGTAGTTGTTCCTGTAATTCTATGATTCTGTCAAAGTATCCTCCCATAGCTCATATGTGTAGAAATATTTTCATATATTCTGAAGTCTTTACTTCTGAAAATTGTGGCAATAAACTTGCTTGAAGGGCCTACATATCTCTGGCATCAAACTAAACAGCAACATTAAAAATTGTTTATTAAAAAATCAAATTTGCTTTTTTCCTAATTTTTTTTTTTGGTTTTTGGGTCACACCTGGCAGTGCTCAGGGATTACTCCTGGCTCCATGCTTAGAAATTGCTCCTGGCAGGCACGGGGGACCATATGGGGCACCGGGATTCGAACCGGTGACCTTTTGCATGAAAGGCAAACGCCTTACCTCCATGCTATCTCCCGGGCCCCTTTTTTCCTAATTTTAATCAGCAATCAATCACTACTCTATTGTGGCCAATTAATTATGGTAATTAGTAAGGAATAGTCCTTGAAGATCTCAGGGGTTATTCCAGAGAAGCCTATTATTTGATTTTTTTAAAAGTGGTGTTGGTGGATCAAATACAGGGCCTCACACATGCCCTATTACTGAGTTCTACTACTGGGCTACCTACTACTGGGCTCCCCACTACTGGGTTCTACTACTGGAGCCCTACTAGTGGGCTCCCCACTCTGCTTCCTTGGTTTTGAGGCCTCATGTGAGACTAAGAATTACTCTCAGCACAGTTCTGTATATTACTCCCTGTTCTGTGCTCAGGGTTTGCTACTGACATTGTCAGGGAAACATGTGATGCTCAGGATCAAACCCAGGGCTCCCGTATCAGGAGCTCATCATTTGGAATGGAACACTAAGTCTCCAGTCCATCAAGCCAGACTATTTGGAAGAATTTGGACATAAAAGTAATGTAAGTGAAAGAAAAAGTAATATATGTGACATTTAAATTATCACAACCTAAAATAGAAGAAGATGACTAAAATTTCAGCCTGTGTTGACTGACTATAAGTCATATTTATTTGTAATAAATACTAAATATAATACAGTTAATAGTATACAGGATATTTATAATAAATATTGAGTACATTTTAAATGAAATTGATGACTAGATATAAAATTGCACGATTTATTTTAAATAATATGTTTACATAAGTACGAATAGGTTAGAAGATAAAACTATGACAATATACCTAATTGAGCTAATCTGAGAACACTAGACTCCTATATGCCTATCAAGACAAGAGAAAATACTGGAACCTTACCCATTGTATTATCATATGCCCAAAGCCCAGAAATAAAAAAGCAGTCAATGACGTGACAGCTTGTGAACTGATACTGTTTGTTGGAGGATCACAAGTCTAAGCCACCACAGAAGCAAGAGTCTAATGTCCATGGGAGAAGCAAAGAACCCAAGGCTTTGACTTGAGAAGAATTGACAAATTGCCACTAAGATATCTCTGTTCCTTGCATAAAATCAGGAAAAATCTAAAAGTGAAAATTAGGATAAAAAATGACCCTAGCATAGAGTAAGAAGAAACTTTGATAGAAAGAGAAAAATAACTCTTTCCCCCTAAGAAACAGTAAATGTTGAAATGTGAAAAAACATGGACACTGCTCCAGCAGAAAGAAAACAGTATGGTGAATTTGCAAGACATCAAAAATAGATCTGCTATATGATTCAGCAATCCCAGTCCTAGTGATTTGAAAGTATATATAAATTCTTATGTTTACTGCATCTCTGTTTATAACTAAGATAGGGAAAAAAAACCCCAAATGCTCAGGAATGAATGAATAGATAGCAAAGATGTAGCATGTCTGCAAAAATGTAATATAACTAGGCTATAAAAAAGATGACATTTTGTCTGATGCAAAGACATGGATAAAACTGGAGGGGTGTCATGAGAAGCAAAAAAAAAAAAAAAAAGCCAGAAGGGGGAAGACAAATACCAAATGATTCCAGTCCTGTGTGGGAACAGACAAAAATCAAATAAAACAAACCATAAATTCTTATTCAGAACTGAGTTTAATGATGAGGATATGGGAGTAGAAAAGGTAGAAAGTGAGCCACTGGACTATCATGGAGGGATACTGATACTTGCAAATTTTTCCTCTTAGGCAAATATTATAAATATTACATTAGTAAAAATGAATTTGAAAGAACATATAAAATGCCTACATTCTTCCTCTTTTTCCCCCCCCTCAGGGTTGCTTGAGCAATTCAGTACTTTTGTGGTCCCATATTTATCTTAGTATGTTTGTTTAATTTCCCTAAAGAACGATCATTTGTATAGAATGGCCATTTTACAATCTTTTTTTTTTTTTTTTTTTGGTTTTTGGGTCACACCCGGCAGTGCTCAGGGGTTACTCCTGGCTCCATGCTCAGAAATTGCTCCTGGCAGGCACGGGGGACCATATGGGGCACCGGGATTCTAACCGATGACCTTTTGCATGAAAGGCAAACACCTTACCTCCATGCTATCTCCCGGGCCCCCATTTTACAATCTTAATTCTTCCAATCCTGTATATTATTCATGTATAAGCACAGTATATTATTCCATTTTCTTTGTCTTCTATTTTTTAACAGTATTATAGTATTCCTTGTTAAGTCTTTCACCTGATTTATCAAATTTATTCCTAGGTACCTTCAATATTTTTATTTGTTTAAGAATAGGATTGTTTTTCTTGACTTCTTTATCCTCTTCAAATCCATTGTTTGCACATTGAAATGCAATAGATTTCTTTTTTCTTTTTGGTTTTTGGGTCACACCTGGCAGTGCTCAGGGGTTACTCCTGGCTCTGATCTCAGAAATCACTCCTTTCAGGTTCAGGGGATGCCAGGGATTGAACCCTGGTCTGTCCTGGGTTGTCTGCATGCAAGGCAAATGTCCTATCACTATGCTATCCCTCTGGTCCCTAATTTTTTTTTGGTTTTTGGGCCACACAAGGTGATGCCCAGGAGTTATGCCTGGCTATGCACTCAGAAATAGCTTCTAGCTTGAGGAGCTTGTACCATATGGAACACCGGGGATGGAATCCAGATGCATCCTGGATCAGCAGCGTGCAAGGCAAACGCCCAGCTGCTGCACTATCGCTCTGGCCCCACCAATAATTTATTTTTCTGTTACCCAGTGGCGCTCAAGGCTTACTTCTGACTTTGCATTCAGGGATCATTCCTGGTGAGGTTCGGACACCATGTTGGGTGCTCGGGATCAAATCTGGGTAGGATATATTCAAAGACCCTACCCACTATACTATATGTTCTGCCCCAGTTTTCAATGATTTTGAGTGTTTAAGGTTTTCTGTGCATATTATTGTATCATGAGTAAATGCTGATCTATAAATAAGTTATACTTATTTTTCATTTTGAATTACTTTTATTCTTTGTCTTGTCTAATTTCTAATATCAAGACTTCTTTTTTTTGTTTTTGTTTTGGGGCCACACCTAGTGACATTCAGGGGTTACTCCTGGCTTTGCGCTCAGAAATCACTCCTGGCTTGGGAGACCATATGGGATGCTGGGGATCGAACCCTGGTTTGTCCTGAGTTAGGCAAATGCCCTACTGTTGTGCTATTGCTCTGGCCCCTACCAGTACTTCTAATACTTTGTGAAATATTAGTTGTGAGAGTGGAGTCTTTAATTGATGGCTACTTTTTGATAAAAGGCCTTCAGTTTTTCACCACTGTGTATGATATGCTAGCTGCCATAAATGTCATAAATTACTATATTGAGGTATATTCCTAGCTCTTCAATTTATTGAGTTTTTAAAAATAGATCAATATAAAATCTTTTCAAATACTTTCTCTACATTTATTTATATGATATCATGACATTTTTATCTTTTTCTTGTTGATATACTCTGTCACACTAATTGATTTGCATATGAATCGTCATCCTTGTATCCCTGAAATAAATCCCTTTAGGCTTTGACGCATGATGTTTTTAATGTATTGTTGGACTCAGTTTGCTAAGATATTGTTAAGTTGGGGCTGGGCGGTGGCGCTAAAGGTAAGGTGCCTACCTTGCCTGCGCTAGCCTTAGATGAACCGCGGTTCGATCCCCCGGTGTCCCATATGGTCCCCCAAGCCAGGAGCAACTTCTGAGAGCATAGCCAGGAGTAACCCCTGAGCGTCACCGGGTGTGGCCCCCCCCAAAAAAAAGATATTGTTAAGGATCTTGGTATATATATTGATTGATCAAGGACATAGACCTCTAATTTTATCTTTTGTGTGATGTCCTTGTTTCTTTTTGATATCATATCATCATATCATGTCATGCTTTCTTAAATGTTTACAGTAGTTTTATTTCAGAATTCTAATATCTATTATTGATGCCAAATAACAGCTATAACTGAAAAACATAGGACTGAATGAAGGGTTTATAGTATGAAAGCTGTTATCAAGGCAAGTACAAGTAGAAAGCAATCACTTTAGGGGCTGAGTGATAGCTCAAGAGGTAGAGCACAGACTTAGCATGCACAAGGCTCCAAATTCAACCATTTGGGGCCCTGCAAGTACCACTGGATGTGCTTGGGTCCTTTTAGGAAACAGCAGATACAGAACCTATTAAAAATCACCTGTAGATCTTCTTCTCATTGTTGATTATTACTTATTAACTTCCTGTGCTATTAGATTGATGAATTTCTTTTAAATGGTCTCAGTGTCAGTCTGTGATTTGCCTGATCTAAGCTGCCTATTTGTTTTAAATCCTCCCTGTCTTGAAGTAATCACCCGGTGATGCTCAGGGGTTACTTCTGGCTATGTGCCCAAAAATCATTCCTGGCTTGGGGTACCATATGGGACACCAGGGTATCGAACTGCATCCATCCTAGGCTAGCACCAGCAAGACAGACTTCTTACCACCGCTCCAGCTCTTGTGATAGGCTTTTTTTTTTGTCAAGGGATCAACATTACAGGTTGTGCCAGATGTGCTGAAATGCCCATGTCTACCCTATGAAAAAATATTTGTCTCTTAAGAATACATCAGATAATTTTTTCTAGACATTTATTCTCTTTGAATGATAAGAAGCAACTTCCTAAGGCAATTCATCTCTGTCAGTTAAAGAGTAAGTCATACAAGGAAAACATTTTTTTTGAGTTCATGCTAGTTTTTCTCCTTCTTTCACAAAAAAAGCTAAATATAATTGGATTCAAATTACCATTTGTGATTGCTCTTTGTTTAGAATCTTTTACTGACTTTTAATACATGGAGAAGTACTCATCCATATGCCAAATTTTAATTAAAATGTAGCATTTAAATTAAGAGTGCAGTTTAATATTCTTACATCATTGAAAAGAAAAAAATAAAGTTCCTTTCCCCCTCCTCTTCTTTTGGATGGGGGTGGGTTTTGGGGCCGGCTGCATGCAAAGAAAGCACCTTAATTTTCATAATGTATCTCCAATCTGAAATTAAATTTCTTATAGATTATATGCTTTGAGTAATATATAAAATTGATATTAAAATGCATGACAACTCCTTATAAAATTTCCTATTTAATTCAGGTAACTCAAGTCAAGAAAGAGCAAGGATGCTCATTAAAATTATTTACAATTTAATTCAAATTGACTTTTTTTGTTTTTGGTTATGGTTTTTGGGTCACACCCGGCAGCGCTCAGGGGTCACTCCTAGCTCTATGCTCAGAAATTGCCCCTGGTAGGCTTTAGGGATCATATGGGATGCCGGGATTCGAACCACCCTCCTTCTGCATGCAAGGCAAACGCCTTAGTCCTGTGCTATCTCTCTAGCCCCTAAATTGAATTTTTTTTTTGGGTCACACCCGGCAGTGATCAGGGGTTACTCCTGGCCCCATGCTCAGAAATTGCTCCTGGCAGGCACAGGGGGGAGGGGGGGAATCATATGGGGCACCGGGATTTGAACCGATGACCTTTTGCATGAAAGGCAAACGCCTTACCTCCATGATATCTCCCGGGCCCCTAAATTGAATTTTTTTGTTAGAAGATTAATCTATATACAGAAATTTGGAAGAACTAATATTTTAAAATAATTATTCTAGAGGAGACTCTTCTAGTTATCATTACTAATTCTAAACTGTTCTTTAGATCAACCTCTGGTTATTTTGTAATGTCCATTTTAGAAATGACAATATTTTAAGGTATTTCAGAATATGATAAACATTGTTTAGAGTATTACAGTCAGTAAACTGTTGTTAGATGATAAAAACCCAGAGTGGCCAGTTACACATGGGTTCATAGTCTCTTTATATCCTGTAAAATCATGCATGTACATGACAAGGCTGGATGCTTAACTGACAGTGAGTGTTTTTTTTTTAATTATATCTTCATTTAAGCACCATGATGACAAACATGATTGTAGTTGGGTTTCAGTCATAAAAAGAGCATCCATTCTCCAGTGCAACATTCCCACTACTGATGCTCCTCATCTCCCTCCTTCCCCACTCCTTGCCTGTATTTGAGAAAGGCATTCTACTTCTCTCACTCATTAACATTGTCATGATAGTTGTTCGTGTAGTTATTTCTCTAACTGCTCCTGCTCTCACCACTCTTTGTGGTGAGCTTCACATCATGAGCTGGTTGTTCCAGCCCCCATCTCTATTGTCTCTGGGAATTATTACAATAATATCTTTTATTTTTCTTAAAACCCACAGATGAGTGAGACTATTCTGTGTCTATATCTCTCCCTCTGACTTATTTCACTCAGCATAATAGTTTCCATGTGCATCTATGCATAGGAAAATTTCATAACTTCATCTCACCTGATGGTTGCATAATATTCCATTGTGTATATGCCACAGTTTCTTTAGTCATTCATCTTTTGAAGGGCATCCAGAGCCTGGCTATTGTAAATAGTGCCGCAATGAATATGGCTGTAAGGAAGGCATTTTTGTATTGTGTTTTTGTGTTCCTAGGGTATATTTCTAGAAGTGGTATAGCTGGATCATATGGGAGCTCAATTTCCAGTTTTTTGAGGATTCTCCATATTGTTTTTCATAAGGGCTGGACAAGACAACATTCCCACTAGCAGTGAATGAGAGTTCTTTTCTCTCCACATCCCTGCCAGCACTGATTGTTCTTGTTCTTTGTGATGTGTGCCAGTCTCTTAACAGTGTTTTTGGAATGAACAATCATCATTTCTTTTCTCTTCAGCGGCATGGGAAAACCATAAATTAGTTCTGATCTACTCTAATCTGCCAAGATTCCTTGTTTTCTGCTCATTATATTAAATACTGGATGAAAATAGAATAAAGGGAGATTTGAATAAACCTAAAAGCTATTTAGCCTCTACCCCCTGTATCTAGTGAAATCTTTACCATCTTTAGAGATCAAGCTGTACCTACCATTGTTTCAATGATCCAGTATATTTTTTTGTCTATGAGTTTGTATGATTATGTCAACTAACTGAAAAATAATGATTTTTCAGTGGCTTCTATGTGTTAACCTTTTATTTGCTCTACGGTGTTAATTCATTTAATACTAATAATAAACATTGAGATAGGCATTTTTATAACCATCACTTTGATGTTTTTTAAATGAAATGAAATGAGATTTCATTGTAGGATTTGGATTATTTTGAAACCATTTAACATAGTAACTGAAAGTGATGATTGCAAGAATGAAATTACAGTGTAGAGTCTACACTATAGACAGTTATACTAAGGTTGAAAGCCTCTGCAAGGCAAGTTTCATATTTGAATTAGTTGCTCTGGTTTGGAGCATGGAGAGCATTTTCTCTGGACATGATGTAGGTTAGCAGGATATTGGAAATAGTTCTTTTCATGGAAATTACTAACAAAATTATAATAAGTTCAGAAATGGCAAGGTTTCTAGAGCATTGTTAAAATCTCTTAGGCCACTAAATATTATAGGTAAAAGTCATTTTTATTAATACTGTGTCAATATCCATTAAATAAATTTTTACTTATTTGGGCAAAGATGGAAGTGGCAGCTATAAAAACTGACCTCTGGACCAAATGAGAATCCTCACTACCTCCCAGTACAAAGTTTGTTCCCAGATTCCTTTACTTGGAGATGGATTCAGAGTCAGACACTATTACATTTGAAATCTATATTAATTTTTGTTGATTTTTTGGAAAATTTTATAATGTAGAAAGTCCATATTTGGTAACCATGACATCACATTTCTTTTTTTCCCCTCCCTGCACCCATGACATCACATTTCATTGAGCCTATGGGTCTATCAGTTGTAATCATACTTGACATTGTATATAATTTCAATCAGCAAATAACAAATGTTATTTATGAAACCATACCATAGCTTTTAATCTTATATTTATTTAATGACTCTTTACTTAATTAGATGTAGATCTGAGTCATATAGCTCTTTTATTTACATAAAGTAAAAGGGACTAAACAAGATTAGTTTGTTAAGGTACCCCTAACACTCCTTCATACTGAGAACACTTTCTTCATACTGAGAAACAGACCTTTTTGAGTTGCTTTCAACTTAGAAATTTCAAGAGCATATTTTTCTACATAGCATTATCTTGTATATCAAAAAGAACATTGATGATGCAGTTTTATAAAAAGAATGCAAAGAATCCATAACAGACCAAAAGCTTTTGATGCCATGCAACTACAGTAACTGCAATTATATAAAAGCAGGCCGTTTTGACTACCAACTTGCCAATGATGCAGAGCAAATCAGTTTCACTGCTGTTTCTCATGTGTGCTGCCTCACTCTCCATATACATACATCTGTGTATGTATATTATTTTATACATACAGATTTATTTTCAGTATACCATAGTCCATTCTGAAATGTTGTCACTGCTTTTTCATGTATTGAAATAAAAACTATGTCATAATAATAAAATGGAAGTATGAAATACAATGAAAATTATGTCATAAAAATGACATCTAACTGGGATTAATTGAAAGGAGGCTTACATGATTACAAGTTCTAGTCCACAGAAGTTAAGATGAAATAAACATTTTTTTTAAATCAAGACATATGGTGTAAGTTCAAATAAATAATTAAAAAAAAGAAAAATGAAGGATTTCAAGGCAAGTAACATCCTTGAAAATCTGTCTTGATCGTAAGAGATTTGAATTTTAGCAAACTTAACAACAAAGAAAAGTCTTTTGCTTTATTTTTATTACCTTACTTGATTCTCTAGGAATTTGTGCTTGCTTTAAATGACTTGATTCCTGGTCCTCCAAAGAGTGATCCCTGGGCACAGAGCCAGTAAACCTTGATCATTGCTGGGTATAGTCGTCTGCATGCTTACACACACACACACACACACACACACACACACACACACACACACACACCTGGGTATAGTCTGCATGCTTACACACACACATACACACATACACCCCAAAGAAAAATATCCTGTGGGTTCAATTTTGGATGATATCATGTTAATATACATCAGAAGAAGATCAAACACAGGATAATATCTCTTATATGTGGCATCTAACTGAAAGAGGAAATGCAATGTCTAAAAGGGGGACAGCCTTCATCAACCTTGGCTCCAGAATATAGGAAGAAGGGAAGAGAAGGAAAAAATTTTGAGGGAGGGGTGTAGAAGAAATATATGGTAAGAAATGGGGATCCAAGTGGATTTGAGTACATCAGTGGTATAAAGTAGTGTTACTGCTAAATATCCATACCACAGACTCAGCAACACTGAAAACAAGAGAGACAGACGTCAACAAGCAATATTTAAAATGTTCCTTTCAAGAGAGCAGGAGGCAGGGAGGTGGGTGGGAGGAAACCTATGAACCCTGGTGGAGGGAAGAAGACATCCGTGGTTGGATCAGTACTGGATCATATGTCTAAATGTCTAACACTAAAATATGAATAATTTTAAGAATCATGATGCTTTAATATAATTTTAATAAAATTAAAGAAACAAGGGGGGCCCAGAGTGGTGGCACAAGAGGTAAGGCATTTGCCTTGCCCGCACTAGCCTAGGACGGACCATGGTTCTATCCCCTGGTGTTCCATATGGTCCCCTAAGCCAGGAGTGATTTCTGAGCTCATAGCCAGGAGTAACCCTTGAATGTTACTAGTGTGGCTCAAAAACCAAAAAATATATATAAATAAAGGAATGAGGGGCCAGAGTGATAGGGCCTTAACCTTGCATTCTGCTGACCCAGGACAGACCTGGGTTCAATCCCGGCATCCCATATGGTCCCCCAAGCCAGAAGTGAATAGCCAGGAGTAACCCAGCAGTAGTTTTATAAAAGGGAACACTTAATGCCTTAGAAGAAAAATATTTAAATATATTGGATCTTGTTATGTTATTTATGCTAAGACTTTAGTTTTAAAAATAAACATATTCGGGGTCGGCGAGGTGGCTCTAGAGGTAAGGTGTCTTTCTTGCAAGCACTAGCCAAGGAAGGACTGCGGTTCGATCCCCCGGCGCCCCATATGGTCCCCCTAAGCCAGGGGCAATTTCTGAGCGCTTAGCCAGGAGTAACCCCTGAGCATCAAATGGGTGTGGCCCGAAAAACCAAAAAAAAGAAACAAACATATTCAGCTTTTAAATTTTTTGGTTTTTTGGAGCCACGCCTGACTGAGCTCAGGGCTTACTCCTGGCTCTATGCTCAGAGATCAATTTTAAGGGTTATAAAGGTCACACACAATGTTAAGAATCAAGGCTGATTCAGATGTATGCAACAAAAGTCACTTACCCACTATACCATCTTCTTGGCCCTCAACATTTTTCCTTTCATTTTTTAAATTTTATTTATTTATTTATTTATTTATCTTAGTTTTGGGGCCATACCTGGCAGTGCTCTGATATTACTCCTGGCTCTGTGCTCAGAAATTTCCCCTGGCCGGCTCAGGAGACCGTATGGGATGCTAGGGATAGAACCCGGGTCCATCCCATGTCGGTGTATGCAAGGCAAATACCCTACTACTGTGCTATAGCTCCAGACCCTCAACATTATTTCTAAACACTAAAAATTACCAGGCACTCTTAGAATCAGGAAAATAAAAGCAAACAAAAATATCCAATAAAAACATTCACGATACAAACTTGATAGTATACCATAAGGCTGTTATGTTAATGAGCTCCTTTGCAACAATCAAATATAATCTTAGACCCCACTATGAAACAACTGTGGGCCTACTTTCTTTCTTCTTCATTGTCTATATTCAACTCTTCTGACCTTCCTCCTGACATTCCTGCTTTAGCCATTATCATATTACTTTGACCAAAGAAACTGACCTTTCTTTTTTTTTTTTTTTTTTTTTTTTTTTTTGGTTTTTGGGTCACACCCGGCAGTGCTCAGGGGTTACTCCTGACTCCATGCTCAGAAATTGCTCCTGGCAGGCACGGGGGACCATATGGGGCACCGGGATTCAAACCGATGACCTTTTGCATGAAAGGCAAACGCCTTACCTCCATGCTATCTCCCGGGCCCCAGAAACTGACCTTTCTTTGGACAATTCCTTCAACCACAAGTCAACAGACAGGTCCCTGTCTATAGGTGTATGAAAGTTGAGGCCACTGAGCTACAGTCATGGTTATAACTGCTGGACTGTAGGCCACTCTACTAGGAAAAGGCTGGTTTACAGGTGGAAAGTGGTTGGAGAACCCTAGCCTAGATAATCTTTGCCTCTTTCTTATCAGACATGGCCTTCACAGAATCCTTCCCTGAACCTTTTCTTGGTGTCTGGCTAGCATTCCATCTCAGAGCAGAAGTAATCCATTGCTCTCACAATATTATTCTGTGATTATCGATGTGTCTCCTGAATGGGACTGTCAACTATAAAAGGGCAAGGAGCTTGAGTTCAGTAATATATTTGTTCTCTGTAGAATAGAGTTACGTCATATGCAATGTCTAAAAAAGTCTGAAGGATGCAAAATGGAATCAATCTTACTAACTCATAGTCTTAGTAAGTAATGAAGACAAGTGAGGCAAATCTGATGTTAAGCAGGAAATATTGGAAAGACAATGACCTTGAGAAGATGTACCCTGTGGAAAAGGCAGATTCTGGGGAACTAGGGCCACTGTTTCCAGAAGGCACTAAAGGCACATGACACCCAATGTAAGATTTCTATGTGAAGTGGTCAATTTTATTTTAATTTCTTCACCATTTTTAATTTCTAAAAATTCATTACTGATGGGATGCGGTGGCTTACAATAATGTTAATAGTGGTTTCTCATGCATATAATTCTAATACCACACCCATCACTAGTGTACCCATCTACCCCGCTTAAGGAACTGATCTGTTGGTGTGGCAAGTTAATAGAAATTAAGTGCCAGTGAGGTATTTGAATTTGCTCTGTTATCTTTTTAATTTTTAATTAAGTTGAGTCTGATATAGGATACAAATCATAATAAAGATTTAATGTGAACATTACAAAGCCTAAACAGGGACAGAAAAAAAAAAGTGTGGGGGCCAGAGCTATAATACAGTGAGTAGGGTATTTCATTGTATGCGACTGACCTGGGCTCAATCCCCCACACACCACATGGTTTTCTGAGCCTGCCAAAAGTTATCATTGAACACAGAGCCAGGAGTAAGTCCCAAGCAGTGTCAGGAGTCGCCCGCCCCCCTAAAATGAATAAATAAAAGCAAAACAAAACAGCACATGACTGGGGCAGGTGGGTAGATTTTAGGGAAGAGCCCAGCTTGGAGATTTGGATTCTAACTAAGTCTTTTCAGTCCAAGAATGCACAGGCTACAGTTCCTACATGGACAGGTCTTCTCAGAGAGGTCTGTGATCTTGGACACCAACTGCTGAGTCAGGCATGGAGAAAGGGGTGGGCAGCCATTTTGATTAGGCTTCACCCCATATCCCCTATCTTACTTCCCCTTTGTACCCAACTTCCTGAATTTCTGTAAAACCCAGCTTCTCTTCTCACAGCAACTGATGTAATTTGGTTTTCCTCCCCATATTTGGAGAAAAGAACGGTTTTCATTTTATTTCTGCCACTCGAAACATAAAAACTACACTCAGAGTATTTCCAATTACCCAGCCAGTTTATGTCTTCACATTTTTGTGTGGGCACAGCCCAGAATTTAGAATGAGACTGATATTCATTGGGTCAAGATATGCAATATTAATAGAAAAATTATAATGTAGGATTTCAAAGAAAATATGAACAATGTGAGAGACACAATTCAATTAGATGTGGTTTTGTAAGAAAGAAGTAATCTGATAGCTAAGATCAAATCTATTTTGGGGTTTGTTGCTGGAAGATCACCCCACTAATTATTTTGCTTGTGGCAACAAACAAACAAACAAACATATAATATAGAGAATTATGTCTGAGAATTAAAATGGTATTTCTGATTCACCTGTTCATTTCTATTTTGTGCCAGGATGGACACATTAAAGTTTTATTATTTGGACCAAATGCTTTCTGGGCCTTTTTTATTTCCGAGATGTAAACTACTGAGACAGAAGGTGATAAAAAATAGAGAGAGAGAGAGCCAAGTAATGGGATTATTAGGAAATTCTGCTGCATATGGCTGCTTTTGCATTTTATTCAAATATGTCAGGGACCATATGTAATTTGGGGATTGAACTTGGGTCAGCTACAGGCACCGTAAGTGATTTATTCCTATACTATCTTCCCAGTCCCAGAAAACTATATTTGGGAAGATCTGCATTGAGGAAATTCATAGGATTAGGATTGCCTTTATAGAAATCTCATTTTAGCCCATCACTGAAATAATAACCAGTGTATAGAAAAAATTTTTATAAGCTCTGAATTACCTTCAGGAATATTAAAGTCATAATTGGCATCTCCTAGAAACAGTTTATGTGTGAGAAGTATGTGTGAATAGATATTGAATGTAGCATATTTTTTGACACAGCCGTTATGTATTGGTACAAGAATTGGTTAATCATTGCATTTTAGCATTTTTTAAAATTTTTGGGCCACACCTGGTGGTGCTCAGGGTTTACTCCTGGCTTAGAGCTCAGAAATTACTCCTGGCAGGCTTGGGAGACCATATGGGATGCTGGGGATTGAACTCAGATCAGCCACATGTAAGGAAAACACCCTACCTGCTGTACTATCACTCTGGCCCACATTTAATATTATTTAGCTTGCTGTGTAATCCTGAGTATCAGTAATTTATGTGCAGCAGAGAAGACAATAGGATAAGGGTGCACAAGTCTGAGACCAAAGAAAAGTATGCATTACATTAGCTCCTCAGTTAATACCATCAATAGATTCTTGGAAAAAGCAACTTTATGTAAAACATTCAAGAAGGAAACCAATATGACCATTTATATAAAGAAGAGTTTTAAGTGCCTATGACACATTTCTGATTACAAAAATATTTAGCTTCTAAATAAACACCCCAAACTCTTTTAATATTAAACAATAGTTTGCATTCATTCACTCACTGGTTTTCCAACCAGTGTATGTCAGTTTAGGTTTACAGATAGCCTGAGCCTATATTGGAAACTCAGGAGTGAGATGAGGCCCCACCATGCCCAGGACACACTTCTGTTACAGGATGCAGTATATATATGTATATTTATATGTATGTATATATATGTGTATATATATATACACATACATACATACATACAGTCAGAGCTGAGCTGCTAGAGATGGGCCCATACTGCCAGGGTCTGTGGGGCCTTGCAGGTAAGACTCTGACAAAATATTTGAGAGAGAGAGAGAGAGAGAGAGAGAGAGAGCTGGGTTTGGGACCAGGGTAAGGTCAGATTGAGGGCCAGTGAGAGAGAGAGAGAAGAGAGAGAGAGGAGAGAGGAGGAGAGAGAGGAGAGAGGAGAGAGAAGAGAGGAGAGAGAAGAGAGGAGAGAGAAGAGAGGGGAAAGAGAGAGAGAAAAAGAGAGAACGAGATAGCGCTGGGTAGGGTCAGATTGAGGGCCAGGTAAAAGGAACAGTTGTACAATGCAAAGGGGATAAATATTCCAAAACGATAGTGCTGAAGGTCTGTCAAAATCAGAAAGAAAAGCCATAGCAGGAAGTAGTAACAGTTTGGTCAATTTGCAGTTTCAGCCACCTCTTCCAAGTGCCAACTCTTCACCCTGACTTTCCCCACTCCAGGGGCAGGGGTGGGTGGGCTATAGGCCCAGGCAACCTTACATAATTAAGAACTTTCTTAAAGGGGCGATCCCTTTAAGCTGCTGCTGGATTGCTGTTGGGGTAATATTTAATGTAGGCTTGATTCAAGATACTGAAGGGCAATGGAAAGAGACAGCTTGAGCCACAGTTTATGTTCCAAGGAGGGCCAGAAGAAATCGAAGCCTTGGAAGAGATCCTCCAAGGAGATGAAGCAGACCTCCAGGGAAGTTTCACAATGGTTGTGTACTCAAACAACCAGGCAACTCAGCTCCCTATGATGTTTCTGCTGGTGCTTAGACTCCATGAACATGGTCTTGGACTCTGCTGGGACTGAGTTTGCTGTTCACAACCAAGCTGGGAGTGGAGGGGTAGAGAATCTCTAGTCCAAAAATAATCAAATAGATTCCTTGAGGCATTCCCCCTTCTCTGCAAATGATGGTACCAGGTTTCAAGTAAATAATCCTGGCTCTTTGGTTGAAGAAATCAATGAAGGGCTCCTTGTTTTCCCGCCACTTGTGGTTATGCTGGTACTTATTCTGAGTGGATGGCAGGATCACTCTGGGGAAGTTGTTCAGGTCATTTATTTTCACAAGAAGAACCTTGTTCATCTCCACACCCTCATGTTTGCTGACGATGCCCCTGGACCAGAGGAAAGTGAGGTTCTTCAGGGCTTTGGCGAGCACAGTGAGGATGGCATGATGTGTTTTCAGAGCCATAACAATGTCCTGACAATTGTGTTCGATGATTTCAACTTCCTGAACTTCGGCCAGTTTGTTGATTTCCACAATCTCTATAATTTTGGATTGACCGATTCTTGGCTGAAAATGTGTTTGATGAGGTGGTTGGTGTCCTAGTGTGCCTTGATATAGAACCTTGGTTAGGCTACACATCAGGCTTAGGAGTCTACTGATCAGCTTGTCTGTCATATTGATGAACATTGGGATCAGGATCTTGATAAAAGGAATAAAGCCTAAGGAGGCGCTTATACCCTAATATGATCTGCAGTCTGGACAAAGAACCTGTTGTCTGGTTTTATATATGAATATATATATATGATATGTTGATATGTTATATGTTGATATGTTGATATGTATATATATGTTGATATATATAACATATCAACCACTCCAAGAAGCATGATGGTAAACTCCAGTATTTGCCAGTAATTCTGAAAATATTTCTTCTGCAAAATGATGACCTTCAAGACTGATTCTAATAAAAGGAAAGTCACAAAATAGTAGTTGACTTTTATCAGTGCTCTGATACTGACACTTAGCTCTCTTGTCTTTGGTCACAGATGGACCGCCAAGGGGTACATATATATCTATATCTATACACACATATATATCAGCCAGATAGCATGTTCTGCATTTTCAAAGTCTTCAGAAAATATGATGTGATAGATAAAAATCATAAATGTGTTTTTCTGATTGAGATGATGAGATGGCTTCTCCTGATACTCCAACAAATTAGGACTTTCTTTTTTTTGTTTTTGTTTTTGTTTTTGTTTTGGGTCACACCTGGCAGCACTCACGGGACTACTCCTGGCTGTATGCTCAGAAATCGCCCCCGGCAGGCTCGGGGGACCATATGGGATGCCGGGATTTGAACCACCATCCTTCCGCATGCAAGGCAAATGCCTTACTGCTGTGCTATCTCTCCAGTCCCTGACCTTCTTAATCTTCATTGGCCAGCTTCGACTTCTCATGTATGTCGAAACAT